>JAEIFT010000452.1:0-215207 GCA_018904225.1 Lordiphosa mommai
AATACGGACAAACTAAAATATATGATGAAAGGGCATAGTGCAGAATAAGCATAGAAAAACTGCCCCCGCAGTTATCAGCACCAAATTTAAAAGTTTGATTAACATCTATAAGAAACTCACTCTCCCAAAATTGTAGTCTCCTAATCGCAATTGACGGGAGTTATATAGAGGCTGGAAAAAGTTAAACAGAAACAGTTTTTTCTTAAGAACCGCTTGACCGATTTTAGATGTGGTTAAATATATGTTGTAAGTGTTCAAAATAATAATTCTAAAATATTTTTGCAGATTTTTATTACTAAAACTTTGTGAAAACAAAAATAATGATTGAATTTTTCAAATACTTTTCGTGGTGATAATCTTTTTCTACACCCTCCAAGGCTTCTGTATTTTACATTAGGATATCCCTAATAACATATAATTTTTGCAATCTAATTGGGCTTCATGGTGAAAAACAATTAAACATGTAAATAGAATTTACATATGGTTATTCCATATCAATTTAATTAATTTTTTTGATGTCTCCAAAAATTTTAAATCGCTGTTTTTTCAATTAAGTTTACATGCAAAAACAAATAAAAGCGCGTGTTTTATCCTTAAAAAATATACTATTATTTTTTATCACCATCAATAGCTTTTTTTAATTTCTTTTTCGCGTTTGCCTTTTATGTTTATATTTCCATGGGTAATTAAAATTTAATAATGAGTGTAAAAAAAATATTTTAATTGTGAATTTTCTAGGTTAACTCTAATACATTATGTTGAAAAAAGAGCGAAAATGCAAAATTTGAAACAAAACAAAATTATTCCTGGACTCCGCACTGTCTTCCATCTTAAAAACAACTTTTTGGGTTACATACATATATTCTGAATTTGAAAAAATATTCGGACTGACACATCGCCCATTTCCAAGAAAAAGAATAAAAACGTTTTTTTCTTGCAAAAACCCTTTGATAGATCTTAGAGTTGTCCCATATTTTTCGAAAGTTTACGTGTGAAAATGACTAAAATTTATCTTTGGATCGTTTTAACTGATGTTCCGTTCAAAAGTTATGATTTTTTTAAAGTTTCAAGTCTTTTCGCATTATCTTGAGAACTATCGACGGTGGGGAAAACCATTTAAAGGTATTCTTATCTATATAGTCATTCTATCGATAACGATTAAAATTTTTGAGACATAAAAAATTGACTGAGTTGATATGGAATATCCTTATTATAAAAATTCTATTTAAGCATGTTTAATTGATTTTCACCATGAGGCCCAATTGCGATCTGATTGCAAAATTATATGTTATTAGGGATATAAAAAGTAAAAATTGGCTGTTACAGCTCCCCAACGGGGCCAAGCCGAGCTTCCTCTCAATCTCTTGGCCTCGTGTGTCTTTAAATTTCGCTCAAGAGAAAGGGACCCACAGTTGAACGCCGAATCCGAACGGCAAAGTTTTGAGTAAGCTTTTTCATGGCTACATACTTCACAACTGGTTAACAGCTGTAAGGTGACGCAGGGCGTAAAAGTTTTTAAAAAAAAACTTTTCAATTAGGATGTTCCGAGGCGGATCAACCCACAGCCTCCCGCACAGTAGGCACACGCTACCCACTGAGCCACACACACAAGGCTATTAGGATATCCTAATGCAAAATATAGGAAATAAACTGGAGGTGTAGAAAGATTTAATACCGCGAAAAAATTATTTGAAAAATTCAATCATCACTTAACTAAAGTTTAGGTATTAAAAATTATAAAAATATTTTTAGAATCGTATTTCTGAACACTTACAACATATATTTAACCCATCAAAATCGGTCAAGCGGTTCTAAAAAAAACGTTTTCAAGTTTAACTTTCCAGCCTCATAACTCCCGTCCAATTGCGATTAGGACACTATAATTTTGGGAGAGTGAGTTTCTTATAGATGTTAATCAAACTTTAAATTTGGTGCTGATAACTGCTGGGGCAGTTTTCCTATGTCTTATTCTGCTATGCCCTTATTTCTGAGTTTAAAATTAATACATTCCATATTGAATTGGAATTATGATTTAAATGTATATTATACCGTAACCTAAAAACAGTATAATTGTTAGAACGTTGAATTCTCACTCCAGAATACTTGATTTTATACCGTTATAAAGATTTTTATACCCGATACTCGTAGAGTAAAAAAGCGGTATACTTTGTCGGGCAAATGTATGTAACAGGCAGAAGCATTTCTGACCCCATAAAGTATATATATTCTTGATCAGCATCAACAGCCGAGTCGATATAGACATGTCCGTCTGTCCGTCTGTCCGTCCGTCCGTCTGTCTGTATGAACACCTAGATCTCAGAGACTATAAGAGCTAGAACTACCATATTTTCAGTGTAGACTTGTATCTTCTGCACGCAGATCAAGTTTGTTTCAAATTTTTGCCACGCCCCCTCCCGCCTCCGCAATATGAAAAAAACCTCATATCTCCCTCAATTTTGAAAATAGATTGTTCGAACCCTCTACACATATATTGTAATCATCATTACCTATCGATCCGCCATACATCATTTTTCGATCAGATGAGCTATAGTTGAGTTGCCACCCCCGCAATTTGGAAAAAATCTCATATCTCCAAGCATGTTGTGATCTAATAAAATATTCTTAAATAAACCTTACCCTGAGTAACGGGTATATCGAAGTCGAGCAGGGCCGACTTCAACTTACGCTCGTTCCTAATAAAACTCTACACCAAAAGAGCGGATGAGATGTCTGTATAGCTATTTCAAGAAATTGCCTATCTTATAATTAATTGGCATTCCGATTGACTTCTAAATTATTTGGTATTATTTTTGATGTGAAACATCTATTAACTTCGTTACGGAAGATTTTTTGGTAGGGGTAACGCATACGCTCACGCGAACACTGTTTTCCAACACTGTTTTCCCACATTTATTTTCAACAATAGTGTTTTCCCAACACTTTTTTATTTCTGTTTTTCCAACACTGTTTTCCAACACTGTTTTCCAACACTGTTTTACAACACTGTTTTCAAACATTGTTTTCCAACACTGTTTTACATCACTGTTTTCCAACACTGTTTTCCAACACTGTTTTCCAACATTCTTTTCCAACATTGATTTCCAACATTGTTTTCCAACACTGTTATCCAACACATTTTTCCATTACTATTTACCAAAATTGTTTTTTAACATTATTTTTCAACTGTATTTTCCAACACTGCTTTTCAACATTGTTCTGAATCTGAAATCTGAAATTTTTATTCGACTACTGCGAGCCTTTATCTATCAAAATAAATAAATTGATTTGGACCCGAAGACCCCGCGTATACAAATTTATAGTCGCCCTTTTCGGCCAATGTCATAATGCATAAATGCATAAATAGTTCTATTTATGGGCAACAATTTCCTCAACTATTAAAAATGTGACCATAAATCAATATGAAAATTGAAGGAAACACAATTTATGACGAGGAAAGATGTTTCAGTGACTATGTGTGTGTGTGTGTGTGTAAGCCCCAAAAATCATCTATGTAAGTTCATATATGCAAATGGAGGCGACAAAACTGCACAGAATTTTTGTGGCAGCCAAGAGTCGGCGACTTTGGACTGTTGACTCCTGTTTCCGTTGTCCCTGCTTCTTTCTTCGTTTTCTTATTGGCGCACTTTGCTCCTTTTACGGTTGCATGAATTTTTGAGCAGCTTCACATCCGGTTATAGTAGCCGGAAATTGCAACAGAAATACTTTCCACACACACACACACGAGGCATATGTATGACATTTGTATGCAAATGCCTAGTCAATGATTTTGCATATGCTCGTACCACAGTGCGTATACTCTATCCTACTGCCTGGCGGCCATTGATGGGCTGGTTTTTATTTATGAGTCCCATAAAAAAGAATGCCAAGCTATTTTCAGGTGTGTTCCCCAAGAAGAAACTACAAAATTTGCATATATCAAATGCCAAGGATCTGTAAAGTTTGACTCAAAATGCAAGCAATTTGGGAGTTTTTGGTTTTTGCTAAATTGATAATGCCACTGGAATGTGGCAAGGCACAACACATGTCAACAGTCGCATCAGCCATAGGACTTAGTAGGCAAAAAAAAAAAAAAAACCCAAGGCCTGACATAGCGTGCAGGCGATTTGACCGCACTTTATGTCCTGCCATTGAAAATCCAATCAAAGCGAGAAAGAACAACCACAGAAGAAGACAAAGTGGTTGACAAAAATATATCTGGCGACGCTTGTCCAGGCACATAATTGAAAGCAAAAACAAGTGGAAATAATTTTGTAGCATAAATCATGAGGCGTGGACTTATTACAGTAATTTTATGATAAATGTGCCTTAAATAAAATGTATAAATATCAGCGAAAGAGAAATGACTTGTGAAGAATCAGCCACTTGGGCTGATTTAAGCATTTGTCTGCCCCTTCAATGAATATTCAAAATCAGGCAAAGTCATAGATTATAATGCACACACACACACACACACACACGCGCGCACACACATAAATCAAATGATTTGCTATTTAATTTTAGGCTTTCTTCCGTTGACAAAAACCAAAAGCCGTGAAGCTTAGTTTTTCATACCGCTTCTCCTCCCCCGCCCGACCTCCACATGATATGTTGAGCCTAGCCACATGGACATGTGACATGATTTTGGTGTGCGTGCGTGTGTGTGTGTGTGTGCTTGTTAAATTTATTGGCTTATGAGCAAAGCTACGCGTTTAATCGCATACTTTGTTGATGGCGGTGGAAGTTTTTGAAATAATATATTCGCAGAATTGATAAGTAAAAGATATTTACATACATATATTTGACTTAATTTAAAATTTTACAAATTCAAGGGAATTTAAATGAGAATAACATAAAAATGTGTTGATATGTTTTTTTTTTAAATACCATTTTGAGAGAATTAATAACGCTTAGGTAATACTGGTTCTGAACCAGATTTAAAAAAGAAAATATCCAACTCCAAATGTTTGAACATAAGCACAAAATTTAAAAATATTCACACTGTTTCGGAAGCGGTATTTTTTTTTCGAAATATTTACCAACCTACACACCAAATTTAGGGCCAATTTCTCATCTTCTAGATAGCAGCGATGTGCTAGATAAAACTAAAGTTTCTGCTGTAATTTGATAGTTTGGGCTTCTTATGTAGGAGACGAGAAATCGGAGTAAACTTTTTAGCACGTTTTTTTCGAAATATTTTCGCTTCTAGCATTCAATTTACTAAACCGACTGTTTAACTAGATTGATAGAAATTGTATAACCATTGTATTTATACCTTGCTTGACTCCATCTAAAGTTTCTTCCCCGAAAATGGCTTAAAATATAAAGATACAAAATTTTTAAACTTAAAAACGTATCCATACAACAATTTTTGAATTTCATTTTCAAGTTCAGCATTGAAAAAAATGCATAAAAATAATGACTTAATGGGTCTTTTTGGCTGAAAAACTAGTGCTATTGGAGTTGCGATTTTAAAAAATTCGGTGAAGGTGGTTCAAGCCCGTTTTCAAAGCATCATGACCGAAAACTTATAATAAACATTCAAAATTATTTTAATTAAATAGTTTAAAGCTTTGCCTATAAGCGATGTCGATAGGATGGAGAGCAGAGCATTTTCTATTTTCGATTTATTTCACTCTTGTCATGAAAACTTTTACTAAAATAAGAATATATTTTTGTAGCGTTAAAATTAGGAAAAATAATCTTTACTTAAAATTTGCCATTAGAAATTTATGTAACGTAACGTCACGACAGATAATAAATCAACTCAAAAAAGAACAAGCAACGTTTTTTAAATTTTTGGTATATGGGAAATCAAACCGAATCGAATTTCGGTTCCGGTTCTGGTACGTACCAAAACTAATATTTCGGAAAAGAATCTGTTTAGGTTCTAGTTTATTCCGGTATTCGGTTCCATATCGGTACCTTGGTTTTGATTTCGGTATACCGGTACGTACCGGTATGTACCGGTATAATTTAAAAATCCTTTAAGCCGAAGATATAATAAAACGGGTAGCAACCTACACAACAGAACAAAGTTATAAAGAAGGAAAATTAAACATAATAAACTGTACACCAGATGGAATGATGGAATGTGAAACGTTCAGATAACGTTACCAATTACAATTTAACCCTGCTCGTAGGTTAAGCCCATTTGGTTCAATTATTAATTCGTTTCCATTGTAAATGCAAAAATGTAGGATAAGTTAAAAATATTTGATAAGATAAAATTTTTTTATTGAATATTTCAGTATATACAAGATGGTCCCTTAACCTGATTAAAGCAATAAAACTCAGAAAAAAACTCAGAGCAGAAACTTTACCGGTACAATGTTTCGGTTCTTTTCGGTCATTTCGGTTCCAAAAATAAAGGTTCCGAAATACCGGTTTTCAAAAAAAATAAATAATAACGGTTCCGGTAACGGTTCTGGTTCTGAGTTTCAATCGGTTCTTTTCTGTATACGGTTCGGATCGGGTTCCGGTTTGACACCCTGTTTATATTATTTCCCAAACTATAAAAAGGTTCATTCAAAGGGCTTGTCCAATTCGCAGGGGTTTGTAATTTTATAATACATGTCAAAACCCACTTCTGTTTTCAGTAACGTCACGTTAGTGCATATTTTTTCATATATCCTTAAATTCTTAGAATCAAATAAGATTTCTCAGTAGGACACAATTTCGGACCAATCGGTTCTATGGCCGCTATAGGATATAGTCTCCGATTTAAATCAAATTTATGTATTTAATTTTCATAATTGCTGAGTTTAAGAACGCCGTCAAAGAAATGAAAAATATTTTTCACACTTGCACCTATTTTCTATACGATTGGTTCTATGACAGCTATAGGATAGTCATCCGGTATTAACCAATTTTGGTAGATCTGTTTAAAAGCATATTCAATTTCTAATTTCGGAGTGTAAGAATCATTGTTCAATTGTTTTTCACTAAGACCTATTTTATGACCGATCGTTCATATGCCAGGTATAAGATATAGTCATCCGATGTATTTGAATTATTCTGAAATATCAAAACATTTGCCAACTTTCGTTAGTCTTTGTCTGAGACTTTTGGACTGAACACGAATTGAATTGCATTACAAGGCGCTGCACCATCGCACACGTTTGTTGAAACCAGTCTAAGATGCTAAGCCAACTGCAGAGCAGCTATATAAAAAAGTTGACTTTGCCTAAAGCGAGAGCTTTAGACCCAACTTCACAGTCGTCTAATTTGAACAAAATCTGTCGACCTTTGATGTGATATGAGTAATGATTAGTTAAACTTGAAGACATTATAAAATGTGCGTGGGTAAATTGGCAAATGAAGATAAATGAAATTTTAATGCCACTTTTAAAAATTGTAGACATTGTCACCCGTAGCTTCAAGTAATTTATGTTAAACAAATTTGTTGGCTGGGCAACCAGACGAAAAATCGTGCTGGTTACAAATTAAATTTTTAATTAATGCTATTAATAACAACAACAACAACAACAACGGCAGAAACAACAGCCGCAAATGGCGACAGGCGGCGCAAAGAATTTAATGCGCAATTGAAGTTGATGGTCGAATCTCTTGTCTGTGGGTAAAACCGCAAAAACGAAACTTTGCAATTTGCTACAAATTGGAAAATTTTCGCTGCCATTTTTCGGCCAGACAATGGTCACTTAATGCGCGACCACGAACCGATCCGCCACTTTAATTGTTGATTATACAAATTGTCTGCCTACCCTCTCCCAAAAAAACAAAAAGACCATCAAATATTTAAGTGAAAGAGTTTTTCCGCTACCAGGCCAAAATGAAGGCGCCACATAAAATTGTAATTAAGTTCGCGTGTCGCACATTTAATTGTTTTTTAATGAATCAAAAGCACAAAAATGATTTTGGGAAACACAGCAGCCGGTCATAGGCATCAGAAGGCAGCGGCCAGGATCTGCATTTTTCTGTCTGGTTCGAATGGCCAACAAAAAATTTAATTACTTTGCCTCTGTGGCAAACGGGGCAGAACATTTAAATTTTTCAATCAGTTGCAACCCAAAGTAAATTGAATTAACTGTGAAAATAAAGCATAAAATTTAGTCAAACGTTTTTCGATCATACAATATTTTGGCTCTAATTAAACTTTGGCCATCAAGTTAACCGCGATTAACACACAATCCGCTTAAGAGGCGACCCTTTACAAGTTCTGCCTTATCCGGCAAAAAGCGGCGAATGTTCAAAAGAAAATTTGACATAATTTTAAAATATATGCAAAAGGAAAAAGGCTAATAAGTGTCCTGCGCGAAAGAAACGAAAGCAACAAAAAAAAAAAACAAAAGTAATTGAGTATGAGACGAGCAAGAGGCATAGTCAAGCGGCCATTGATGTGGGGCTTTTGGCCTCGTCAGCATAAAAGTTTTATTAAATGATTAAGTTAAAGCGGCGAGGCAGCCCCAAAAAGTAGGCAACCAAATTTGTCAAATTTTGTGCTCCCACTTCGTCACACACACACACACACACACCCACACATACTCTGTTGGTCCGGGGACTTTTGAATTTTTTATAGTACAGACCCTTCTCCACCCCCCCTCCCCACCCAGCTTATTAAATATAACACTATACTTTTGCCTGCGCCGGCGACACTCATGAATTATTCAGTGCCTCGTCCTGCCGCCTCACATTTCTTTTGTCTTTTCTGCCGCTGCTGCTTCTTCTGTTAATTTTCGTGTAAAAAAATTGCACTGTAATTTATTTTAATAGGCTTTTTGTTTGTGACAAAAAAAAAAATGAAAGCAAATGAAAAGCATAGCTTTTCGGGTTTTGTTTTTGTTTGTGCTCATAATCTTTGCACAACTTACCTGGACGCCCCTTTTAAATGCATTAAAAAAATATTATAAATGCCTGAGGCATGAATGTGTGTGTGTGTGTTTGTGTTTTGCCTACTGCTTTTGTGCTTTTCGTTCGGTTGTTTGTGACAAAAGTTTAATTACCTTAAAAGCTGGCAAAGCCTTGTTTATGTCACATAACTTTTATTGTTAATGACACTTTAGTTGTTTTTAGGCTCTTTAGGTATTAATTAAATTATTGGCCCCAATCGATGGGATAATGAAAAAAGAATGGGAATAAAGTTCAAATTGCAAAATAATATTCAATAAATTTGTTGAAAAAAATATACAGCAATTGACTACTTACCAAAGACCATAAAATGCATAGATAGCACAGCAAATTTTTGAATTTTTTTAAAGCATAAAATGGATCAACAATTATATTGGTCGACAAAATTTTAAAAAGTCTCTGCCTATTGCAATTTTAATATCTTTTTTCTGATTTTTTATCGTATCTGTCTCCAGATATTGTCGTTCGATCGAATCGAATTCGCAAATTGCGCATAATGATCTAAGATGATGTTATAACTGGTATTTACAAGCGGTTCGAAGTTTTCACGATTTTTTAAAAATGTCGTTTTCAGAAGTCTCGAATCAAGTCAATGTTGATTTTAGTTTGGATTTAAATGGCGAAAATCTAAGCCTATGGTGGCTGTCTCATAATGGAGGTACTAAAAACTCATAAACAAATAATAAAAAAAATAAAATAAATAATTATTTTTTATAGTAATTTTAATATATTTTTCTTACCTGTTTTTTAGTATATAAGAATTTCTCAAAATGCCTCGAAAGCAAGTGCATTTTGGCTGTCTTATAATGGAGGCGCTCAAACTAGCAAAATCATCAATAAGTTGGCTGAGACTTTCGCCAGTTCGTTGGATGTTAATCGCAAATGTATAAAGAAATGTATCAGATCAAGGCCGTGCTGCGCGTTGCTGTTCAATGGTCATTTGTGCGAAAGGACGAAAATAATCGCTATTCCTTGTACGAAAAAGACATCAAAGACTTTGTAATTGATGGCGAGAAATTATTGTTAATGGAAGAATCCGAGTGCCAAAACGAAAATTGAAAATAAAGAAAATAAAGAAAATCCAAATGAATAGAATAAATCGTTGAAAACGAAAATCTAATGAATCTCGGCTGAGTGAACCATCTTTAAATAAAAATAAATGCGTGTTCTCTCTCCGAAGTTTATTCTCGACTGATTTTAGAAATTATTTTTTGGCAGTCATGGCCGAGCTCCTTCACAAAGTCTACTTTGATTGAGTTCTTATTTTGTGTTGTGTTTACGGCCTACTAGGATTAAATTAAATCTGAAAAATCCTGAAATCCGCTGTCTAGTAATAAGAGATATTTTTCAGTAACCCTAATATTAAGTATCTTCGAAGCACTTACCAATCGCTCTCCAAACGCTATGTAAAAATAATATAAGGTAGACAGAGAAAAATTGTACTTACCAGATGTTATAAAAACTCTGGAAAATCTCATCAGAAACTGTCCCGAATTCGCTGCAACTATACTGGCGTTAGCCAAATGCTAAAATTGCAAACTGTTAATCAATTTGGTCTAAGTGTGACCCATCATAAACACTTATTTGAGAGAAGAAAAAGTTGATTTTCCTGATCAAACTTGAAATAATTTACATATGTTTATTTTAACCTGAAATAAACCGAACCTAACCTGGGTTTTTGGTTCAGCATTTTTAGAAAGATACCAATTCGGATTACGAGCACGAAATAGCGGTTTGGCTCGGATCAGAACCGGTTTGTATCCCTGATTTCTGCAGTTCCAGCTACACAAGTAAGCTTACCTTTCTTACCTTTATCCCAAGCCGTTCTCATTTTTCTCATTTTCACATTCTCAAAAGTTTCTGTGAACCACTGAACAAAACCAAACTTAATTCTCGAGCGGTTTGCATCCCTGATTTTTTTTTATAGAATATCACATACACTATGTGCAGTTATGTGAACTTTATATACGTTTTGTTCATTTGGTAAGTGTTTAAGGCTTAGAAAATCCTTAATTGAAAAATACTGAAAACCGATCCTGTACTGGTACGATGTTTTGGTTCTTTTCGGTTACAAAAGTATCGGTCTTCGACTACCGGTTCTTAAAGAAGAATGCCAAATATCGGTTCCAGTTCTAGTTCTGAGTTTATATCGGTGCTTTACGGTATACGGTACTGTTTGGGGTTCTGGTTTTATGCCCTGATTGAAATTTTACTGGGCAAGATGTGGCCCCAAAGTTTTCAAGTTTCAAAATCAAATTTTCGGCAAAATAAGCGGCAATCATATCGGTTTTTTAATCGTTATAAATTAAATCCTTTTGTCCAGTGTTGGAAAACATTGTTATAAAAAAGTGTTGGAAAACAAAAATAAAAAACTGGAATGGAAAATAGAGTTACAAAACAATGTTAAAAAATAATGTTGGAAAACAGTGTTTAAAATTTTTTTAAAACAGTGTTGGAAAACATTGTTGGAAACCTTTGTTATAAAAAAGTATTGGAAAACAAAAATAAAAAACAGGGATGGAAAATAGTGTTACAAAACAATGTTGAAAAATAATGTTGGAAAACAGTGTTTACAATTTTTTTTAAAACAGTGTTGGAAAACATTGTTTTAAAAAAGTATTGGAAAACAAAAATAAAATACTGGGATGGAATATAGTGTTACAAAACAATGTTGAAAAATAATGTTGGAAAAAATGTTAAAAAAACAGTTTTGGAAACAATGTTAAAAAAACAGTGTTGAAAACAATGTTGAAAAACATAGTTTGAAACAATGTTGAAAACAGTGTTTGAAAAAAATGTTGATAAAAAGTGTTGGAAAATAATGTTGAAAAGCAGTACTGGAAAATTGTGCTGGAAAACAGTGCAGAAAAACAATGCTGAAACAGAGATGGAAAATAGTGTTGAAAAACAGTGTTTGAATACAGTGGTGGAAAACTCCCCAAAGGGCCAAGGTCAAGTGTTCTTAAACCTGCTACTACTAAGTTTTATTAAAATGCCACGGTTGGACAGGCGATTACTTGGAGTGTATGCTGTGTTCGTGTGAGCGTTATGAAATAATATAAATAAATTAATAATAAATTATATATATGTATAAATTTTAACCCTACCAAAAAATCTTCCCTACCGAAATTAAAGATGTTTCACATCAAAAAAAAGTAAAGAGCAGGGCTTGGCCAAGATGTTCTATTACAGGTGTGGCGAACAATAAAATTGAGTAAGACAGAGAACGATTGCAAGATTAGCAAACTATGAAAGGAAAGCTTTTGAATGACCGCCGCACCAGTAATAGATGCACCTTGGGCTAGGCAAAGTTATTTTTTTTATTTTTTTTTTTTGTCTCACTTTTGTCGCTTTCAGCAAAAATTCTGGACTTTTATTAATAATTTAAAAAGAAATTTTGTTTTTGTCTACAATTTTTTCTCTGTTGCCAGTGGCAACAGTTCTGGACATTGTGACGCCTAGCCATACTCCAAAGTGACAAAAATAATTTATAGCAAAAACTTAAATCTTTGTGTTTTGTCTTTATGTATTTTACAATGTATTTTCAATACTGAAAAATGTTGCCAGTGGTCAACTATTTGTTTCGCTTTGCTGGACACCTGCTTTTGTTTTGCTTGCATCGAATTTGGTTTAAAGTTACGTTTAAACTCCATCCACTGACATCATCCAATGTCATTCAGCTTGACCCCAAGTTGTTGTTTGCCTTTGACACACACACACACATGTATGTATATATATATATATCTGCAGTTGGTCATGCGTTTTTAGCATAAATTATGTGTGTCATCCCTGAATTGCCATAAAAATGCAGCGTGTCATGTCAGCAGCTGCTCTTGTTGTGTTTGAATTTACGCCCCAACTATAAAACTTAAACACAGGTAAATCCCCCAAAGCGTTGCACAAATGTCGAGACTGCAGCAGTATAAATGGCCAGGACACACACACACACACACAGAGGACACCAACAGGATATCAAATATCAACGCCATTATTTGTGTTTTGCTGTTGCTATTCCATGTTTGTGTCTATTGAATAAGCTGCCAACGTAACTGGGTTAATTTATATATATCGCTTTTGTGGACTTTGCCATAAATTCTGCCAGCCTGTTAGTGTGAACTACTAAACTAACTAACTATAAATAAGTCAATTTAAAGCCTTGCCAAACTGCAACGTAAATTAAATGCAATAAAATGTGGCGAACTGAAAAACAGAAATTTCGTTGTCACTTCGATTTTGGGACACTCAGTCAGGCCAAGTCAAAGCGAATGGAAACCCAATGAACCGCAGTCAAAAGAAGCTTTAATTTGATTGCCAGTGTTGGAGAGTTCTTTCCAGAAGAGACTGCTGCTGACTGACTGGCACTGCAATGTGCATAAAATTAATGAACTCAATGGGCTGACAGGGACAATCACTTGAATTGCAGCAGCACTTTAAGCCATTTAAATATTTATCAAAATATTTTGGCCAAAGAAAGCAAAAAAAAGAAAATGCAAAGAAAAGCAAGATAAGCGAAACATTTCATTTGCTGGCATCAGTTGGGGCATTTCGTTTTCAATTTCTGTTGCATCTTGGACATGAACGTGGACCCCTAAATGTGACAGAAGATGTCTCTGTTCCTTGCAACTGAAATTGCCCCGTTTATTGTGCCAGGCAGTGCGAAGCGGCAAGGGGATGAGTCTACCTCTCTACAAACTAGACAATTTCTTGGTCTATTTTTCTGCTACTCCAGTCACTTTTCACTGTTCTTTGCCTTTCTTTTGTTGTCAGTCGGGCAGCTGAGCAGCCAGCCAGACTTTTTGCAATTTTACAGCACTTGACATTTGCCCAGTTTGCTCAAGTTTACTTAAACTCGAAAATTGCATAGAAAAGAAATGCTAATCTTATATTAAGTACTTTCAGGCTTTGTTTTAATTTACCTGCTTCAGCCACTTGTGTGGTATTAGGGAATTATTTTATATTCTTTTGACAAATGATTTTGAGTAGGTCAATGTGATGTAGATTGTACGATGCCTTGGTATACTTTAATAAATTAATTTCTATTCAATAATACAAACTTAATAGAGATTGGCTCACTTTATAAGCTGGTGCGCCTAGTAATATACTTCACTTTACTTGAATACTGCTACCAGCAGAACCTCAGACCCAACTGAAAAACTGAACCGAAAATAATATTCAATATTTCCTTTATTTCATGAATTCAAACTTAACTAAAAAAATGCGTGTCATGTGCAGCAATAAATTTATATTAATTCATTTTCTGATGTTGCTGATCTCAACTTCCCGATAAGCAGATTGACGTTTTAGTTCCTGAATTAAATATCAAATAGGCTTGAGTGCAACAAGAAAATTGTGTTTTAAAAAGTTAATTTATCGAATATCGATATTTTTGTCGAAAAAACGATCTATCAATATCGAATATTTTACAAACGCGATATATCGTATATCGGATAATTGTTGGTGATATTTTCGGCGATATTTTTAAGTTCTCCATACAAGTGAAGGACAAATTGCCAGCGCTTTCCGATTTGGAATTGGCATATGCTATTTCACCAGGAAGCTCGGTGCAATCAGAGCGCTTGGCTTCGACCATTAAAAGTTTGTATTCGACTATAAACTTTACTCCAACTGATTTAACTGGAAAAATATATATAGGATATAGATATCAGATATTTAAAATTTTTAAATTATTGATAATAAAAATTTGATACCATAAAAAAAACTTTTCTTAGTAAAACACATTTTCCGACCGATCGTTCCTATGGCAGCTATATGCTATAGTCATCCGATTTTGATAATTTTTTTTTGAATTTGTGAAAGCAAGCATATAAAACTAATATATACCAAGATTGGGGACGCTACGATAAAAAACCAACTCCATAAAATTGACTTTTTTCGTTTCCAAAAACCTTTTACTTTGATAAGTCATGTCTCTTGAATCACGGTCAACACTTTCTTGTTTCTTTTTTGTATATGACCTGCGTACAATCATTTTTTTTTTTAGGGTCTGTTTGGGGTTTGGGCGTTTGATAGGAACGTGATTTCTTATTATTCCCCCCGGCAGCTCAGCTTTTTAGCTCTTCTTAACAAAATAAAAAAATTTATTGAATTTGGTTTATAAATTTTCTGTTTTGTGTGTTTTTTCAAATTTTTATTTTCTTTTATTTGGAATTTGAGCTCGAATATTTTTCACCCTTTTTTTTTTTATTTTTTTTTTTTTTGATTTTTAATTTTAATGTTAGTTTATGAAAAAATTTCATAAAATTTTCTGATTTCCATTTCCGTTTTCTAACATTATATTTTTAAATACTGTAATCACTTCCTTTGGGCGTCATCTATTTAATTTTTTTGTTTTTTATTTTTTTTGTATTTGTATGTTGTGTATTGTCTTATTTGACCTTTTTGTCTTTTTGTTGCTCTCTCACTCTCTTGGAGCACTCAATGTCGCTCTAATGTCTTGAGTAATACTCAACTATAACAATCAACCAGAAAAGCAAAAATTCTGCTCACTTTTTTTTTGTTATGTAGACCGCAAGCATATAGCTCTGTAAAACAAAAGTTTTTCTCACTAGAAGTAGTTTTTTTGACCGTCCGTTTATATGGCAGCTATATGCTATAGTCATCCGATTTTGATAAATTTTTTCAGAATTATGTGGAAACATATAAAACAAATATATACTACGATTGGAGACGCTACGATGGAAATCAAAAAAGTTTTTCTCACAAAGACTTATTTTTCGACTGATCGTTCCTATGGCAGCTATATGCTATAGTGATCCGATTTTGATGAATTTTGCCAGAATTATGTGAAAGCATATAAAACTAACATGTACCAAGATTAGTGACGCTACGATGGAAAACAAAAAAGTTTTTCTAACTAGAACTTGTTCTTAGACCGATCGTTCCTATGGCAGCTATATGATATAAAAAGAAGACTCTGTGCAAAATTTCAGCTCGATAGCTTTAAAACTGAGAGACTAGTTCGCGTAGAAACAGACAGACGGACGGACAAGCGGAAATGAACTCAGCTTGTTGTCCTGATCAAGAATATATATTGTTTATGGGGTCGGAAATGAATATTTCTATGCGTTACAAACTTCTGGGCAAAATTAATATACACTTTTCAAGTGTATAAAAACAAGTTCTTACTTTTCTTATCGTAAAAGACCTTTTTTTTTTTAAATCGAAATTATCGACAATATTGAAATTTTGTCAATAAAATATCAATATCGAATGAAACGTTTTCAATATCGAAAAATATCGATATACATATTTTTTAAATATCAGATATTCCTAGTTAAATGTGTAAACTTAGTTCGTACAAATGTATGGAACAGACAGAAGAGAGGATGTCCGACCCCCTATAAAGAATATATATTCTTGATCAGCATTAAAAGTCAAGTTGATTCAGCCCCGTCCGTCTGACCGTATGTCCGTTTGAACACCATGATCTCAGAGACTCTAAAAGCTAGAGCTAAAATTTTTTCGTATGCCTCAAGTTTGTTTCACATTTTTGCCACGCCCCCCGCCATAGATCATGCTGAATAACTCCTGCAATTAAACAGATATCAAGTTGTCCTTTTGCATTTACATGTGTATGCTCAATATCTAAAATCTTTGAAATTTTCAGGAAGATCGAATAATAAATAGTTAAAATATTGAAAAGTGTATATTAATAAGTTTGTAACGCATAGAAATATTCATTTCACCCCTAAACTATTACGTTCCGCTTGTCGTCTCCTCTTGACGCTTCTCTGTCTGTCTGTCGTCTGTCTGTTTCTACGGACTTCCCTTATTTTAAAGCTATCGAGCGCGGTCTCTTACTGACGAATGTACTCAAATTAGCACGTCGTCTAAAATCTATTAAAATTTTGTATTCTTTTTATATGTTAGTTTTATACTTTCACCTAATTCTGCATCAAATCGGTTCTGCTATAACCCATGAAGATCGTCGAAAAAATAATTTTTTTTGAGAAAAACTTTTTGTTTCCATTACATCAATCGTAGTATATATTTGTTTTATTGTTTCCACACAATTCTGAAAAATGTATCAAAATCGGATGACTATAGCATATAGTGCCTAAACGGACGGTCAAAATCTACTTTTGAGAAACTTTTTTGTTTTTATCGTGCGTCCCCACTGGTATATATTGTTTTATATGCTTTCACATAATTTTGAAAAAATTATCAAAATCGGATGACTATAGCATAGAGCTGCCATAGGACCGATCGGTTGGAAAATGTGTTTTACTAAGAAAGTTTTTTTTGGTATACTTTTATTATCAGATTTAATAATTGTAAATATCTGATATGTATAACCTATATATGTTTTCCAGTTAAATCACTTCAAGTAAAGTTTTTCAAGTGTATTAAAACTTGGCACAGTCGAAGTTAGCTTTGCCTTCTTGCCAAGTTTGTTTATGTTTTGGAAACGTCAGTTCAGTACAATTTTAACCATGAACCACTTTACACTGCAACAACGTGCTGAAATTGTGAAAATTTATTTTCAAAAAACTTCACTGTTACGCTGACTCAACGCGCGTTCAGAGTGAAGTATCGTGGCCAGAATGCGCCTACTCCGAGGACTATTCGTGCTTTGGTGGCAAAATTCAATGCCACAAAGATCCTCACAAAGGCAACCTCTACTCGACGGAATAAACCGCGTACCAGATGGAGTTTGGAGGCAATAGCAGCTGTAAAAGCCGACGTCGCGGCACTCAACAAGTTTCGCTCAAGCACATCGGCTCAGCAGTTTGGCATGTCCCCCATGGCCATGTTGCGGTTGTTAAGGTTCGATTTGGCGAAACATGCCATACATGCCCGTCTAACCATGGCTTTACTGCGTGGAATGTTCTCAAACCGATTGATATCGAAATATGGCGATTTCGACTGGCCGGGCTCGTTCGTCAATTGACAGCACCTGACTTTTTCTGTGGGGCCTGAAGGGAAAGGTTTATGCTGATAAACCAGCTGCTCTCCAACAACTTAAGGCCAACATACGCCGAGAAATCGCTACCATTTAACCCGAAACACTCAAAAAGTGATGGAAAATCCGAAAAACGGGCCAACTTTGTGTGGCATCTGGAGGTGGTCACTTGGCCGATGTCATCTTTCAAAAGTGACCAAACAAATTGTAAAGGACCCAATTTCAATAAAAACAGTAAGAAAGTCGGTCAAGCCCGACTGTAATATACTCTGTACCTGTTTGTACGAAACTAATAACTTTAAAGTGTGAGGTTTTTTCAAAAAATCTGAGGTGGCAACTCTTTCAACCATCGTTCATCTGGTTGAAAAACGATGTATGGGGCTAGTACCTAGTACAAACCCGTAAAATTATAAAATTTGTAATTTCCTATTAAAAAAACGTATCTATATTAGTCACGCGGGAATCACGCGTGATTTCTGTCCGCAGCCATCTCAATTATATCGCTCCACTCATAGCAAGGTCCAATTCTCGGGGAAATTACCACTCGCTATTGCCTTCTCGCTCTCTTTCTCGTAAGTTCTACCAATGGCAACGGTGTTGTTGTTGGCGTTGGTTTTTATTTTCTTTTACTATAGCTCTAATATCGTTCATCTGATCGAAAAATGATGTATGGCGGGTCGATCCAAAATAAGTAGTAGAATATATGTCTGGAATGTTCGAACTATCTATCTTGAAAATTGTGGGAGTTATTTCGTTTTTAATTTGGGGGGAGGCAGGGGCGTGGCAAAAATCAAAACTAAACTTGATCTGCCTGCAAGTATAAAAATATATGTTCCATACACTTCAAACCTCTATCTCTTACCATCTCTGAGATCTCTTCGTTCATACGGACAGACGGACAGACAGACGGACAGACGGACATGGCTATATCGACTCGGCTGTTGATGCTGATCAAGAATATATATACTTTATGGGGTCGGAGATGCTTCCTTCTGGCTGTTACATACATTTGCACAAACCCACTATGTATACCTTCGGTACAGAGTATAAAAAAGATTTATTTCAAAAATTAACTGGTTGTCAAATTATTTAAAAAAAACATCGGGTACACCCTGTACATAATCTACACATTATTTAATACGTTTTCGCATATTTATGCCAGCGAAAGAAGAGAAAAAGTAGATTTTAAATAACCCAAAAACAATATACTTTAAGTACAAAATGTCTAGGACTTATTTGAAGGCCTAATTACACTAGTTTACAAAAAAAAAAAATAAAGACCCATAGAAGCAGTTATTTTTAATGATGTACTTTGGAATGCTGAGCTCAAAATTAAATTCAAAAATTTTTATATGGATACGTTTTTGAGTTAGAATTTTTATACCCTTACATGACATATCTCGAGATGGAATCTTTAGATGTCGTCAAGCAAGGTATTAATCTAAAGGTATGCAATTTTCAATAATCTAGTTGAAGATCATTTTCCAATCGGTTCAGTAGTTAAATGCTACAAGCAAAAATATTTCGAAAAAATCGATTTTTCTCAAAAACGTGCAAATTTGGGTTTCCTAAAATCTGTAAAACGTTGAAACTGATAAAAAGAAATGGTTTTTTTCTTTTGTTCTTACGAATAGCACTTCTACGAAGAAAATAAGTCATTGGTAAAGAATATCAATGGATAAATAAAGGAGCTGTGAGCAATTGAGTAAAAGTACTAACAGTCAAATTTCATTGTTTTATGTATTTATTAAAAAATATTTTTATTTTTTCTTCGTTTTTGGCCTTAATCTAAATTTTTTCTGTGATTTGGCTTCTATTGGAACTCTTACATTGAGCAAAAGCAAAGTAAAAAAAAAATTTTTTTAATGAACACGTAAAATAGTCAAATTTGACCCTAGTTTTTCACACAATTGCTTACAACTGCTATTTATCCACTGATTTTCGTCATCAACGCCTTATTTTCTTCGTAATAGGGCAATTTGTAAGAATAAAAGAAAAAACAATTTTTTGATTTTATTTTCAACCATTTACAGATTTTAGAAAATTAAATTTTTCACGTTTTTGAGAAAAAATTATTTTTTTCGAAATATTTTGCTTCTACTTTTAAACTACTAAATCGATTGGAAAATGTTCGTTGACTAGATTATTGGGAATTGCATAACCTTTTGATTAATCCCTTGCTTGACTTCATCTAAAGTTTGTAACTCGAGATATGGCTTAAAAGGTATTACCTATCGAAACTAAAAAAATTCTAACTCAAAAACGTATCCATAAAAAATTTTTTTTTTTTTTTGAGTTTAAATTTCCAAAACACAATAATTATAATAATATTTTTCCCTCAATTAGTTTTTTTTGTAGGAATTTTGTTTTTTTATTTCGTAAATAGCTTTTTCAAATCGGTTTGTAAAGAAGTTAACAATTCCAAAAAAAAAATTTTAATAATATTTTGTTTCAATTGGAATCTTAAATTATTTAGAAAATTAACATTGATTTTGTCTTTAAGCTTTTTTTTTATGTCTGCTTTTATTAAAATCAAGTTTAAACTAAGGCTTATATAAATTGCATTCTTCTTTAAAAGCACTTTCAATTTCAACACAAAAAATAATTCTACCATCTCTCAATTGGCAACTATTTCCCTGCGAATGTTTGCCATTTTTGAGCTGCAAATCTCTCAAGTATTAATTTAACAAAGTTGCCAACAACAGAAACTTTGCAGTCAAATGCTTGCCAAGATTTTGGTACCCAAGGCGGAAACGCCACTGGCACAACTCTCGACATCCGACTCTCCCTTCCTGCTGCGTTTGCCAAGATTAGAGCCGCAATGGTCGCGACAAACACACACAAATACACACACTCGCACATACACACAACTTGAACTTATTTCCGTTTCCGTTTGGCTTTCTGCATACAATTAACGGTTAGAGTTTGCTTACAAAGGACGTTGCATAAATTATTAGCAGCCTGGGCCAGATAAATGCGATAAATTATCAAACAAATGCGAAAATGCAAGCTTAACTGCATTTGCCTTGCGCCATTCCTCGGGCTTTTGTTTGGGTGTCAAGAAAAAAATACCACACACACACACCCACTCACATGTGGCCTTTGTCTTAAGTAGCTACCAGTTGTTGTTGCTGTTGTTGTTGCTGTTCTTTTTTATGGGCATGACAGGAAACGGAAGTTTCAACGCTTAAGCGGAAATTATTGTTTAGCTTTATTGTTTAGACTGCTTTAGAAATTTGTTTGTCGAATTATTTTCGCTGCTGCATAATTCGCTGGGCGTGTTTCATACACAGTAAATTTATGATTGTCTGCGAATGCCTGTGATATGTTGCGTGTGAGAATCAGCCCGAGTATAGGGACAAAACACACCCACCAATGGAGCCTTAAGGTCGTAAAACTCACACATTCTTACCCCGCAAGCGTTTCATATGCAGCGCGCCAATGAGTTTTGCATTCAAAATAGTTTCGCGGCAAACTTTTACCAAAGACAAACAATGGAGCGACAACTGGCATGTTGTTGCTGCAGCTAAGTAGCGCGAGAATGCTAATAATATTTAATACAATTAATTACTTGGCATATTTTGCTGCCTCTAATTGTTGAGACTTGAAACAAAAACCTGAAATTTAAAAAAATAATAGGAAAAATGATTGCAAAATAATTTTTACTTAAGTTATTTATTAATAATTTTGAAAGAAACCATCTTGTTTATTCAAAGAAGTAATAATGCTCTACTCGAAATAGTGAAAATCTGTTGAAGGCTGTCATGACTTTTTTTTAAAGCTATTTCAGTATTATAACAGTTTAAATTAGCATAATAACGATTTTTTGTTACCAACTTTATGCAGAAATAATTTTGTGGAACATCTAATTTTGTTTTCGATATTCATTTAAAACCATAGCGTTCTTCTGTGACAATGCGTATTAACTATATTTAATGCGATAAAAATTCCTCAGCCCATCACGAAACGTTTTGGAATTCTTCAAAATCCAAAAAAAGTATAGCTGCCAAATGAGCATTTCCCAATGGGGGGAAAAGCCGCCACATCACAGCAGGTTGCAAAAATGTTGCAGCTAAATTTATTGTTCATCGATTTTTGGTCGGAGAATTTTGCACACAGATTTGGGACACACAAAAAGTTTAACATGCAACATTTTTGAGCAGCTTCCCAGTTGCTTTCACATTGTTTCGAACTGTGTGTATAAATTTTGGGTCTTTCATTATGGCAGTAACAGAAGCAGAAGAACAAAACAAAATATGTTTAAGCATTTATAGATGCTGGACAAAGACAAAATGATTTATGCATGTGCCACATTGTTGAAAAAAAGATAGAAATGTGGTTATGGATATGGCATATAGAACAATTTCTCAATAATTGGCCACAAGTTTTTTGATTTCAATTAGAAATCATAACCTGCCACCGCTAACAAAATTACTTACAGTTGCAATTAAGCTGCAATGAATTTCAGCGAAGCACAACTTAGGGTGAAGAGAAACCTGGGTTTGTCAGCGTAAATGGATTCGCAGTGCTCAGGCAATCAGACAATCCTTACTTTCTGCTCGTTTTCTATACTCTGTTTGTTTTTTGGGTGGCTGGGCTTAAGACCAAATGAAATTAAAAGCGAATGTCAGGACATAAGCACTAAATTCAATTTATTTTGCTCAAACTGTATCCTTGCCTTGCATTTGCCAGCCGCCCCCCTCAATGCCCTACCAGGCCAAAGGGCAAAAGACAAGGCAAAGCAAAGAAAAATATAAAACGAAACTTAATTACTCTAGTATTTTTTTGCTTAATGTTTGTTTAAATAAAATTAATTTAAAAAAAAAATGGTATTTAATTGGAAAAGTGTGAATGACAGTTTGTGCTTTGAGATGACCTTGTTGATCATAGATCAGAGATGGTAAAAAACGCCAGCGGAGGTACAAAATACTGAGCGCTTGGTTTTTTTAGATTTCGTTTGATTGTCCGAATCTCTCTCACTCTGCGAGCTTGCATATAAAATCATATAACACTAAACAATTGTTGGCTTATGGACTCATTTTTTCGCACATGAATTTTGGTTCCGGTACCGGTTCTTAAAAGATCAGTTCACATTTTATTTAGATTTTCATTTTGGTATACCGGTAAGTACCGGTACAAATATATTGTTGTAAGATTCGAGCAATTTAATTATTTAAAATATTTAATATAGTTCAAAATTCATGGATTCATCAAAAAATCATAAATATTTGCACATTCTGGAGACTTAATTTGTTTTTTAAATTAAAGATCATTCAATTGTTGCAACATATCCAGAAAAAAGAGTTGGCGACTTAGCGTTGAGCGACTGAGGCTCTCTCGAAAGTTTGTTGGATGTTAATCTCAAACGGATAAAAAGTCAAATCAAGGCCGTGCCACACGATGCAGTACAATGGTCATTCATGAAAACAATCGTTATTCCTATTATGAAAAGAAAGTAAAGGATTTTATTATCGATAGGGACACAGTTTTTACTAATGGAAGACTCAGAGAAAGAAATAAAGAAAATCAAGATTAATACCAGATAAGTATAATGAAAACTTTTCACTTTGACAGATGACGTTTGGACGCCATTACCAGCCAGAGCTGCCAACCTGAAAAAATCACCCTTTATAAAGAGTCAGATCAAGGCCGTGCTACAAGATGCCATACAATGGTCGTTTGTTAGAAAAAGATGAAAATAATCGTTATTCCTATTATGAAAAGAAAGTAAAGGATTTTATCATCGATGGGAAGTCAGAGAAAGAAATAAAGAAAATCAAGATTAATACCAGATAAGCTGAATAATATTTCAAAATAAACAAAAATAATTTGTGTCGATATATTTACGGAAATAATTTTAAGAAAAAATATGCTTGTTCTCTCTCCGATGTTTATTCTCGACTGATTTTAGAAATTATTGTTTGGCAGTCAATGCCGAAAACAATGCTTCACTAAGGCTACTTTGATTGAGTTTTTATTTTGTGAAATGTAAATGAAATGCTGACCTTTGAAAATGTGGGCTTATTTTAGGAACTGAACAAATATGAATGGCTTGGTATAAAGGTACGAAATTTATGTTGCTTACTTGTAAAGCTAGAACTGCAAAAAATCACCGAACCGAACCAAACAAAACCGAATTGCTATTTCGTGCTCGGAAACCGAATTGGTAGCTCTCTAAAAATACATTGCAAACACAATAGAAAAATTGGTTCAAAATATATCGTCGTTCTAGATATTTTGCACGTTGCATTATGAGACATACAAACCAAATTTAGAAGGTGCTATCAAAACGGTTTCCCCTGGATATTGAAAGATATTGGTAAAACTTAACGAAATACGAAGAAAATATTGGACAGCGACTCGCAGTATTGCTTAGGTTTCGATTTAGGAAATTAAATTATTAAAATGAAATAATTTCAATCAAATTTGCATTAATTGGTCATATCCTTTCGTCGAACAGCAATTCTGTGCGCCGTTGTTGGCATACGTGCAATTGCTCAATGCTGCACAGCTGATCTAAAGAATTTAACAAATGGCAAGCTACTTTGCAACGCGCGTGTGTAGATTTTGTGAGAAACTACTGTACGGCTTAAAGTGGTACTTAAGGTCGTCCATTTCAAAATCCAGTATTCCGTCTAAACGCATAATTTTGACCATAGCCACAGGTATAATCCGCTGTCTTCCGCCATAACTGTTCAAATGTAGATTTAGTCTGTGCGTGGGAGGGGCTATAAGAAAAGATGTATAGTACGTACGAGATTACCTTTGACATGTGTTTAGATAGGTTTTTATTTTGTATGCCCGCGTATTGTCACACTAGACCACCAACGAACGTCCACGCCCAGCCGTCTCCGCTAACTTTTATTTTTCCTCTCCAGTTTCGAAGCTCTCCCTTTCTTTAATCCATCAATTTGATATAAGTACGTTAATCTAATATTTATCACAATTATGAGTTTGACAATCTAATCCGTTAATTGATATTTGATCTTTTTTCTTCAGAAATATTAACGACGACGACCAACTCCAACCATGACCCAGTAAACATCCAGCAAAGCAACAGATACCCTTAGCAATTTGCGGTGTTTATACTATAATCAAACTAGGTATTTTGAACTTGTTCAGCATCTTTTAAAAACGAAACTAGCCTTTAGCAATTCAATCAACAACTTTCAAAAATGAAATGAAAACTGCTGAGAGGAATATGATGAGGACAAAGGAGAATTGCAAAAGATGTACAGAAAAGAAGCGTAAAACAGTGTTCTAAATGTAATGTATGACGTTTCGTTCATTTACTGATTCAATTTACAAAATTCTTAAATATTTTTTTTGTAGGTAGGCACTTTGACGTTATCATTCACGTCTTACAGTGAGCCGAAACGATTTCTTTTGCATTTTTCGTTTCGGTTCCGCATTTTAAAAAGGACACCGGTTCGGTTTTCGGTTTGCATCCCCTTTGAACATTTATATGACTTAATCATAGAACAATGTTTTATTCAGTGCTAAACTGGGGAGATTTCTATTTGCCCATCTTCATGTTTTTCGAATCTAGTTGATTATGAAGAAAATATATGTTGCCTACTTTCAGGCCGCTTCAAAAATATTTATGTTTGTGTCTTCAACAATTAGCGTATGATTTTTTAAAGCGGCCAAAAAGTATGCAACACACATTTTCATCTTAAGGGTCCAAAAATCCTCCGAAGAATTTGAACTCCTTACCCGTAGAGTAGCATGGGTTTGCAAGAGTAATTCTTTTTCGTATTTTGCTTAAATCTATACAACTCTTGTTAAGGGTATGCCCGTACTAACATTAGTAAGAACAACAACAACAACAACAAACAGCGTCCGCCATTTGCTCTTAGCCGAGTTGCCGCCTTCCATTTGCTGTTTATGCTGTTGGCAGGCAGTCACACCAACCTCCCCCACCTTCGCCATGTCCACCGGAAGTTGCCCTGCCCAGACACTGGCCGCCATTTTGCACGAAGCGAAACGAAACGAAACGTAAAAACGTTTTCATCTACATAATGGGATCAATTCAATTATAAAACGAGTTTACTCTACGGGACTTCACGTCCGACTCGGAGCCAGAACCAAAGCCATGCTACATCCTATTCCAATCCTAAATCTACATGCAGTGGTTGTTGTTGTTGTTCTTGTTGCTGCTGCTGCTGTTGCCGTATGCGGCTTTCGTTTGGTGCGCGGTTGCCCAGCGAAAAGCGCTGACATTTGATGAATAGCTTGAAATGGATTTGATTCATTTAACTGTTGCTGGGTTGCGCCTTCCTTTTGCCAGAGTAAATCACCGCATGCAGCAGCAAAAACAGCAGCAACAGGAATTGGGCCATGGCCAGAGTTGGAATAGAAAAGTGACACAGCTGTTGAGCGTTTTATTATTATTAAGATTCTATGTGTGGGGAATTGCCCCAATAGCAGGCCCTCAGTTTTATGTTAAATATTTTTTCTAATTTAAAATTAATTTTGATTTTCCCACCCAATTAAAAATTGTAGTCAGATTCACACTAAACCATGAAACTGGACGAAACTCTAGATGATCGCGAAAGTGCACACTTCAATACAATATACGGTCGTCTGATTCAACAGCTTTCGCGTAGCACCCAATTTCAAGTGAATGAAGTGGCCAGCATTCTGATGGTTTACTACAAGTTCTGCCGCTTGAATCCGCCCAAGCAACGATATATGCAATCCTCTCAGTTTGTTGCCCTCTTCATGCTCTTCTTTGGCATCAAAGATTTGACCATGGTGGAACGCATTGCCCTGCTGCTGAGTGAACAAGAGATTATCAAACCCACGACCTTTGTTCAATTTATCTCACTTATAATGTCCGATAATTTGGAGGCTAAAATTGAATTTGCCTTTAAGGTAACAGAAGTTAATTGGCAAGAGAAGTTAATTTCGTTTGCTTCCAGGTATATGATATTATAGGTGCGGGATCTTTGGATGGTGATATTTTATCGGCGGGTGTGGAGAAATATTTTACTTCCGGCGATGAGGATGAACTGACCGAGTTGAGGGCAGATATGTTGGAATATATTATGGGTAAATTTGATACCGATCGTGATGGTTGCATCAGTTATGAGGAGTTCCAAAATCTAGTGCGATCACATCCGCCTATGTTGGAATTTTTGGGTGAATTGTTTCCCTCTAAAGGCAATTTGTTAAGTGCTGCATATTGTATGAATGTTAGCTCCTATTTCGACAAACCTTTCTGAGAGTAGCCAGCTGGAATATGTAAAATTTGATAAATGTTGTGTAGATATATAGGAAATATATATAGATATTTAATTAACTTAAAAGAACGACTTTGAGAAAGTGCGAAAGTTAACACTTCAGTCGAATCGAATTGGTTTGTGTTTCTTTACTTCTAAAATTTAAACTCATTTAGTTTGTTTTATGCAAATATTTATACCTATTAATCCCATTATTTTAGCCCAGTTATACGTTCATTAATATCTTTCAAAAACTAGGTAGGAAGGTAAGTAGCTCCGGCTGTGTCCGGTGGGGACCCACACTTACTCAGTTTGGTCCCTTGTGAGACCAAGTTTTCTAGTATGGAAATCGTTTTCGCTGAGAAGTCCGCAAGGATCCTTGACATTGTGTGGGATCTCTTCCAGTGAAGCGATCTAAGGGGTGTGAAGTAGTTACAGTCATTGCCTGACAACAGCTGGACAGCTGCAGATGAAGTGTTCCAGAGTTTCTATGACTCCCGGCACTCTGTATTTCAGGCAGTTGTCCACTGTCCTTTTGACTTGCTTTTTCTCATGGGCGTCTGCTAGACACTGACCAGTTGGTTTGCCTATTAGAAGTCCTCAGTCTCTTCGTGGCAGCTGTAGTAAATAGTACTTGAGGTTTTTGTCCTTTGTCTTTTACATGATTTTAGATATTCTGCAGCTGGTTTTATTTCTCCACTTTGCTGTTTCCTCATTCTCTGCCATTTCTGTCTGGCGATCTAGTATATTTGCATCTTTCTAGAAATGCTGAGCGAATCTAGTGCTTCCCTACCTGCCAGGACATTTTCGGAGCTGATGACGTATCTATGAATTGCCTTGATTGTTGCTCCGCTGTCTACGTATATATTTATTTTGATTTTTCTCTGCTGCTATCGGACTGAAATATGGTGCAGTGGTTTGGCCATCTTTGAGCCGTCTGCAAAAATGTGTGTTGCTTCCTGATATGCAACTGTACGTCAGTCTTCTGGACCTAGTAATACTGGAGTGCATGTGAAGTGGGTTCGGGGGATCATGTAGGGCCACAGCTTTGTAGCGCCATATGCCTGTCGCACAGTAGGTGTGCTTGTATGTCGCCTTCTGCTGAGTCCTCTCTATTAGTTTAAGGTACGTGGATTTCTCCTTGGCACCATAGTAATATGCTCTGGAGTAGTATTGGTCTTGCTACTGAAATGAAGAGACAATTCATCTAATTTGCTGAGAAGCCTCATGTTCTGCTTAATATCTTCTCGGATGCATATAGTGCAGTAGTTGCCTTTTCAAACTTTCCTCTACATTAATTGCCGATTTCTCATCTTTTAGATACCTGTTATGTGTTATACGCTGTTAAGACCGGCCGCATCATTGAATTTTTCCGTTAAGCTTGGTATTGAGTAACTGCGAAAATCGTGCGAAATCTCTGCACATTATTTCGTCGATAGCAAGTGCGAAAAGTTGCCACCATCTCTAGATTCAAATCTACCCACCTCTAGGAGTTTTGTTTACAAAATAAATTTCAAATGGATAACAAACAGAGAAGAGTTTTATTGGCTACAATAGCGATGTGCGAGTTGCAACAAATGACAAAGAATGCAGCCAGGCAACCACTACTTGCGGCGACAAAGCAGTCCCAAATCCGACCATTCTGGAGTTATGTGGCTCATCCATTACAAACACGGAATCACTTTGTTATGCACTTGTTTTTCCTCGCGCCACACACTTGTATATTTCGACCCAGCTGATTGCGAAAAATATGGTTTTGATATATTTCGCACTATCGAAATAATGACCTATCGATTAACTATTGCGTGACACGGTATGCATCGGGTGGCAACGCTGCAACATCGATATGACTTTTCGCAACATTTCTGTGGAGCACCTCGCGAAACAGCTACTTGCGAAAATCGAGCGAAATCGTTTTTTTTATATGGACTTTTTGATATCGCGAGTATTTCGCAGTTACTCAATACCAAGCTTTAAACGGAAGGTGCGGAATTGTTTCCCATAAGAAACCTGTGGATAGAAGAAGAGCCGCATGGTTAATGATGCGGCAATGATGCGGAAAGAGTGACCGTATATTGAAGAGTATCGAGTATTACTCCACGGCATCGATTCCGACCAGCTGATTTAGCCATCGAATTTTGATAAGCAACAACAACATAATTGGACCGCGTAATTTAAAAAAATAAATGATCCGCAAAAGCAAGCTCCATTTAAATTTTGATGAACGGAGGGCCGTTGCCAAATACACCACGTGTCACATTTAACATGTTATCGCTCATAATTGTCTCTATTTCAATAATTACATTTGTTCTCTTCTTCTTACTAATTCGGTTTGTTTACGTTTGGCATGGCGAACAGCTGTTTCAATGATGTGGCTTCGGTCTAAACGCCTGCATAATTTTTTCGCATCTTTGACAATGATGCGCCCTGTGTAACTCCGCTATTAGATAAACACACAATTTACTGTTACTTGTAAAATGATGTGACAGATAATGCTATGTAGGAGATGAGATATCGGTCCTTAGTCTCCTTTAATTTTATTTTGACAGCTGATTGTTGTTGAAAATCGGGTTTTCCATACTCAACATGATGCCAAGCACATCAACAACAATTGAATATATGTGGTTTATTTGTTTATCGATAACTCGTGGTCTCAGGCGAATTGAAATCGAACTTCATGAAGCAAACTTCTTCATGTAAATGCGCATGAAGTCTTGAAGATGCTTCAAAACGAAATCAAAGAGAGCGTCAAGCAACCTTCATCGTGTAAACACGGACTTAGTTAAAATGTGAGGACACTTCGCTTCTTTTATGATTGTACTATTACATATGAATTATTAATAAGCAAGCACAAGAAGATGGCATATCATACAGCCTTATTGAAAAAGTTTGGAATTCATTTCTAATGTGAATAATCGCGATATTAAAAGTCTACTTGATCAGCATCAACAGCCGAGTCGATAGAGCCTTATCCGTGTGTCCGTATAAATGGTAAGATCTCTGCAAGGTAGGTCCTGAAGCTTTGCCAGTTGCGGCTGCTCCTCTTCCCAACAAACTTAAACTTAATGAAGAACTTTATAAAGGAAACTTCATCGTGTAAATGCGGATTTAAAAATTTTCATTAGCAGCTTCAAACACCCTATTGAAAGGATGCTGATCACTAAAAAGACATAACATTTTATTTTAACTGTCATTTGTAGTTTTAACTGTGATTTCAAATACAAGCTGTCTAAAATTGTGTTGCTGTCAAAGACTCAATTCAAAGTCTTAAACAAGAGCCGATTAAAATTATCAATTCATGCGTGTCAATTAATAAACAGATTCAAGTTTGCCAAATAATATTCTGTGTGCCACTTTATAATTCTCTTTAACCGAAATTCGAATCGGTTTGCCTACTGTCAATTTTGTGATTGATTTCATTGAAATTTCGTTTCATTGGAAAATCTCTTTTTTGGCAATTTATTGGGAATTCAATTTAACTTATTGGCACAAAATGCTTGGCATGCGGTGCGTATGATTAATTAACTTAGCTTCCAGCTGTGTGGCGTATGTGTGTGTGAGCATTTATTGATAGTCATCTTCATGTCAGAATCTTTAATATGCTTCAGAGGGTGGAAGAGGCTGCATTTGTGAACTTTCTGGTAAGTTTTGAGGCAACTATGAAAACTGTCTGCAGCAGCAACAACACCAACTTTAAACTTATGTCTCACTCCCCTTTTGAAAAGTTTCTTTTCATGCGGCTCAACAAAACAACAACAATAACAAGAGGATGCCTTAGAAGCTGCCAGTTTAATTGATATTTTTGTGCCTTTTGTTACACACACACACATACACACATTGTCGCCAGTGCGTGTTTCTGATTGCTGAGTTGTTCATTACAATACAAAAAAAAAAAATTTTAACGCAATTTTCTTACTTTTCCTTTTTCGTAGTAAAGTTGAAAATTAATTTTGAAAGTTGTTGACCACTTTTGTATATGTATGTGTGTGTGTGTGTGTGTCGGGGCGTGGCCAGGCCTACCTAAAGTAATGATTTGTTGCTTTTCTTCATTTCTTTTGCATGTTTTGCCCATTTTCCCTCAGTTTTTAACATGTTACGAATTGTGTTCCATTTTAATTAGAAAAATACACGTTTCGGGTTGTTTTTTTTGTTTTCTTTTTGTTTCGTTTTTGTTGTATTTCTAATTAGAAAATTTGATTCCTTGGGGCTATATCTCATTGGGATTCCAATGACAAATAATAAATAATCACCGGGCAGAACTTAATTAGAATTTTATGCGTGTCAGTGACTTGAGCAGCCTGAAATGTCCTCGTGGTGCTTTTGTTGTTCTTGTTGAGCTACTCGTGCTGCTCATAAACAAACAGGCAAACTATTAAATTGACTAATTAAGCGGCATGTGTCGGGTTTCCTCACATTCACATTATGCAAACACGCATCCCACATGCTGCTGCCTGGTGAGTGAGCGAATGAGTGGGTAAGTGAGCCATGTGGTTGTCTGGGGTTGCTGTTATCTCCTCCCCCGGGTGAGCATGCATATTTAATGTGCGAGAAATTTGAGAAATTTCCTATGCAAGTGGCCGCCTCAGAGCTTTTGTCACATTTTCACGATGAATTTATAGAATTTTTAAAATCATTTCTGTATTGTGTTTAAGTCGATAAATTTTCCATTGTATTTCTGTCGCTGACAAAATTTTCCCTAATTAACATAGACCGTTTTTGGGGTACATTCTTACCCCAAAACATTTGAAAGAAAATCCATCAAATTCAAATGGATTTTTGATGCGTTAATTAATTCGTTAAACAGAACATTGTTGTATTTTATGTGATTTCGGTGCTTACAGAACATATTGAATAAATCAATATATAAATACATAAATTCTAACATATGACTTTCATTCAGTTCTTCTGAAAAAAAAACCTTTGGACGCCCCCTATTTAGTTTGCTTTGGACTTAAACTTCCCAAATACTAAAATAGGGTTTCCATTTATTTGGCTCATAAAGGCAAATTTCATACAGATCGGCGCAAAAATACCCCATCTCCGACCTTTGGGATGCATTTTCCAAAATAAGTAAATTATTTTTAACTCTATTCGGCACAGGGATATTTTTCCTAAAATGTATTTGTGTACGTCCTCTTGTGGCGAAAAAGTCTTTTGCATTTCGATTAGAAGGCATTGACCACTAGACTGTACTAACTAAATGTACGGGCGTACTATTGTACCCCAAAGACGTATAGCACAGAATTAGTATATGCTCGCTTTGGTGTTGATAGACATGTTCTTTCTAGTTATGGAATCAACATTACCTCGAACCGGCTAGACTCACTAACTAAACAATATAAAGAATTATTATAGAATAATTTTGTAAATATACGAGTATACAAATTACTACGAAATATGTATCCCCTGATAAAATGGTGTACATGAATCTTCATAATTTTGAATGGCGAGTCCTTAAATGGGATAAATTTTTATTTGCAATTTTTATCACAAAAAATTTTGAAATTGTTATATTATAATTTTTAAATAAAAATTTTGTTTTAAAAGTTAAATGGTATTTTTTATATAAAAATTGTTGAATAACAGTTAAAACTAATTTTTATTATAAAAATATAAATTAATTTTTTTTTAATTTTTATAATAAAAATTACTTTTTAATTGTTATGAAAAATTTTTATTATAAAATTTGGTAAATGTCTAGTATAGCGGCCTACTCTCAGAAAATTCCAAAATAAAATTTCCTCGATGGACCGCGAATTATGAAGAATTTTCATGCAGAAAAAACGCGGGGGTTATCCATGGTTTCTTTTTAAACGAATTTTGAAAATTTGATTTTTTACCTAATAAAACATATTGTGTTTTGAGCAATGTGTCAAATTTAATTCAAATTTAATTGGATTTTTATTGTTCATTCAATAATTCTAATCAAAATGGAGTGCACGAATTGCAATTTTACGGTGTCGAAATTTTTGTCTTTGACGAATATAGAGGTTATTGAGTATTTAAAGCGTCACAAATGTTTACTACAAGAAAAAAATGTGGAAATTGTTTTGCTGACTGTAAGATAGCAGTAAAAGATGACGGCAAACTATTCTTTCGGTGCCGTAAACAGTTGACTGCTACAACCATGGGCAATAAAAAAAGTCATGAAACAGTGCAATTTCAATGAAAGTATCCGCAAAAATACCTTTTTTCTACACCAAACGGTGAACCATTCTCAAAATTTTGTGGATCCCTCTACACAAGCACACACAAAACATAGAAAGGCTGTGGCGGGACGTGAAGGCCGAGTTGCCTCATTTTGGCCGAAAAAAATGCACTATCCAGGATATTTGGCCAAGTTTATGTTTTATAAACGATTACCAAGTCACAAGGATAGGATCCATAACATCTTGCTGGCTATTGGTCAGTTATATAATCCCGGAAAAGAAAACATCGTTAATGATATTCATTTTGCTGAGGTGAGTAATGGAAAATGAGCGGCGCAGGCGAAAATTTTTTTTCAAAAAATCGCGCGATTTACTTTATTGGGTACAATAAAATATTCATCGATGGATCGCGAATTATGAACATAAAATATTAAGAAGAGGAAGGAAATCGAAAAGCATATGTGATCAAGCATGTATTTGTATGGGCAAAAATTACAACTTTAAAATTCGTTTAAAAAGAAACCACGTATGACCCCCGCGTTTTTTCTGCATGAAAATTCTTCATAATTCGCGATCTATCGAAGGGAATTTTTTTTGGAATTTTCTGATAGTAGGCCGCTATACTAGACAATTACCTAAAATTTTTTATAAAAAATACTAATCTAGTAGGTTTAAGTAAATCTTGTATCCTTCTATCAAAGATATTCTATTATTTACAAACGCCTAAACTAAATTTTTTATTTAAAAATTAGAAAATAATTGTTATTTAAAAATTGTTATCCAAAAAGTTATAACAGTTACGGTCCCTGGTATAAAAACATTGATTCTGACCAGGGAATAATACCGGAACCGGAACCGTAATCAGAAATAAACCGATTCAAGCCACTTACCGGTATCGAAACCGTTACCGATATTACATTTTTTTGAGAACCGAAAACCGTTTAGCCTTATAATAGGAACCGAAAAAACGAAACCATACCGAAACGCTTATAACGGTACTATTTTCAAGTTTAAATAGTTTCTAGTTTAAATATTCAATGGGTAAAATAGCAATAAATATACTGAGAAGAAAGTCTTACATTTCATTAATTCGCCTTTAGAGAATAACCAGAATCAAATTCTCTTTTTAAGATACATAAGATATAGAAAAAATATTTAAAAAGTGTAAAAAATTTTATGAAATGAAATTTATGGATTTTATTCAAATTTCGCTTTACAAAAAAAAAGCTGGTTTAATATTTCGGAAAATTTTATAACAGGTAAAGCTAAGGCAGATTTAATGTTTGAAACTGTTTTTGTGTGTTTTAGAGCTAATTTGAATATTTTACCAACCTTTTATGAGCTATTTCGGACGGAATCCAAAGATCCGGCAGGTTTTAGGCCAACATAAGAATAGAGAATTCCTTAAATCCAGGTTGTAGGGATTCCACTGAAAGCCTGGATAGAATACGTTGAACGAAACTGTTCGTCCAATAATAATACAGGATAAAAGTCGGTATATTTAAAAAAAATAGTTTTTTTAATAGGGATATTCTTAGAACCCTTTTGTAGTTCTATTACATCCATTATTTTTTTGGATATCTTGAAATTATTTAAATTTTTATGAATATTAAAAAAAATAATAATACTGGTACCGGTACGTACCAGTATACCGAAATAAAAATCTGAGTACCGCATCGAAACCGAAAACCGAAATAAAATCCATAGAACCTTTAACCGAAATTCTCATTTCGGTACGTACCGGAACCGGTACCAGAACCGATATTCGTTTAGGGATTAATCCCTGATTCTGACATGAATTGATAGAATATTCTTTAATTTAGTGTTAAAAGTTTCTTGGGGTACATATGTACCCCGTATGGAACAGCTATTATTTGTATTAAGCTAGTGTTTACAAAAATTTTTTAAAAAGAATTGATTTTGATTTTGCTTATGTATTTTGGAATGCTGAACTCGAAAATTATATTCAAACATTTTTGTTTGGATACGTTTTTGAGATAGAATTTTTTTTTTAAGTTCTTCGGGAGGTACTCTTACGTTAAAAGCCAAATCTCGGGTAAGAAACATTAAATAAACTCAAACAAGGTAAAAATTTAAAGGGTATAAAATTTCAAAACATATTTCTATAATAAGAATATTTTTCAGTCGATTTGGCAATTTGAATGCTACTAACAAAAATAATTCGAAAACAATCAAAATTTTCAAAAACATGATAAGTTTGCAAAAAATTCTTTAAAACCTACTTTAAAGTCATTTTCTTTAATCAAACTTGTATGCTGCACAAAAGAAGTGGATCCGGTTCAATGCTCTAGCCTCAGCAGCATCAGGTTCTTTTTTAATAATAATATTCCACCCTTAAGATATTTTTTTTTTTTTTTGTTACAAAAACTCTGCCTACTTTTAGACCAAACCCATTAAACCATGCAAAAGAAAAGCGCACCACATTAGTATCGCAACGCAATGAGCCTGCCAACTGAGTGTCCTGTCCCTACTCCAAACCCAGAGCAACCATAAAAACGTGCAAAATGAATCATTATAAATAACAATAAACGAGACGTAAGCCATATTTTAGGCATAATAGCTAATAAAACACACAACAAAGTGGACGGGCTGGAACAACAAAACAAAAATATATATATTATACATATAAAAAGAAAACATGCCTGGAAATCATGCAAGCCTAACGGAGCCAACGTGTCCATGTCCGACTACATTTAAAATGATAAAGGAATGCCGCAAACAAAAAATGGACAACAGCAGCAGCGGCAGCAACCAACAAATGGAAATGGAGGCGTCGAGCGGTGGTTTCGTTCACCTTCTTCTTCTGACCCGGTCAGCGGCTGTTGCTCGTATATTTCACGCTCGACCGTCTTTGGGGTCACACAAATCCGATTTACATGCAAATAAATAAAATTCATGTCGAACTCCGAGTTGCAGACAATAAATTTTTGAGTGCGCTTCAGCAAACGCCAAAAAATAAAAGAGGACAAAAAAAAAAAAAAGAAACAGAAGCCGAAAAACCTTCTTGAACTGGCCAGCCAAGCATGCCCTTGAGAATCCCCCAATTTGAGCTGCTTTCATTTCACTTGTTTACTTACTCCCCGCTTTTTTTTTTTTTTTTTTTCTGAGACTACGCGCTGTGAAATTGTATTTATAATGAATCAAATGTGATATGCCGTTTTTCCACTTCTTCGGGTTTACATGGAAATGCGTTTTTGTTTCGCTTTCCTTTCAAAAGCTCGCTATGAAAAATTTACACAATGCCAACAATTTCAATAAACTCATCAAATTTCTTGAGCCTGGCAACAACAAATTTATGCGCTTAATTTGAGGGTAATGAAATGCACAGCAGCAACAGCAGCAAATAATAAAATCATAAAAATGTCAAAATGTGAAACTACTCGTACCGAGTCTCAACTAAAAATGCAAAGGCAAATAACGAGCCATCATAAAAGAGACGATTGCTTCTTTTTTTTTTTTTTGCATACCCTTTTTGCAGCAAACAGCGGGTGGATGGTATATACGATGATGTGTAGCTGAAATTGAAAACCAGACAGCTGTTAAATAACAAAATTATTATAGTAAATTACAGATAACAGGGTAGTGCTGGACGTGTACGACCCACTTAAAAAGTGAGCCAAAGATCTGCAAAGAATATCCTATTTTTGTGCTCAAAATAAACAAATAGTTCGCTGCGCTGGAGTCATAGCTTTTCATTAGAGTGTCCCTCCATAAAGTAAAATCGGAAAACCGAACTCTCACCATTTGAAATGGTAGGTTTTGGTTTGCAAAGAATATACATAAAAACGCAAAAAATTTTATTTTAAGGGGGTGAGAATATAGCGTTACATTTTTCATACGATTGGGGGGCACTCTACTGTTCATGTTCGTATAAGCGTGCATAAATTTAAAGAGATTTTAATGTTATATTTGTATGATTAAATGAATATTTTCGTTATCCATTTAGACTGGATTTTATTAAGTACTTTTTGTTGATCCATTTGATAATAAATAATTTTAAAGTGATTTTAGATTGGCATCCATTGGAGTTGTAATAAACAATATCCATTCCAAATGGTTCTTAACTCATCTGTTTAGAAGGAAGTTTGCAATTCAAAAGCAGAATGTTAATGTAAATGAAGACTGTCTAATGCTTACGCTCTTTGTGCAAACATTTTAGGTGGACTCTCCGTGCCTTATCTGTTAGGTCTGGTTTTTGCTATGCTCAATTCGATCCCAAGAGCGAAAGAACCCTACGTAAAAGAAGAAAAAGAAAGGGAGATGATTGAAAAATAACTGATATGGGGGGTAGAGTGCATGTAATTCTGCGAAGTTGCTGATATATCACAAATAATAAACCAATTGCATCTGTCATTAAAACAATGGATGATCTGTAAATATTATGGAGTGTGCGTACATTTTATGTAGCCTTAAAAGGGAAATCGTATGGCTCGAGTTTGTCCTTATATGTTGATTTATCACAAATAGTAAACCAATTGCATCTGTCATTAAAAATGGATGACCGTAAAAATGCGGGGTTACATTTAGATTGACAATTTGTCAATAGTTAAAATCTGTTAATACCAAAATCAAGATTGACAATTTGTAGCATTAACAATTTCTTCGGCCGAATGGCAACGTAGGTCGGTCAATTCTGAGTGGTACACGAAGTCTTCGAAGAAATTCGCCGAAGACGGATTATTCTCTATCACGACAAACAAGCTTCTTTTTGGTATGGTTAACTTTTTCTACGCCGTACGAAGCTTTTGACGCGTATAAAATCCAAGCTTTGAAGGTAAAGACTGTTATAATCAGCGCAGACAACACGAAATGGTTCATATAAAGTGTAATTAGTAGTACAACGTTGAAGAGAAAGAGGGAGTGCAAAAGTGCATACATTTTACTGGAGAATATTTTGAAGAGCAATAAAGCCATTTTCATTTAAATTTTTTTGTTATTATTTAAAATAATCCGCGGGACCCGAATTGAAAAGCTTCCTGAGGCAGGTCAGAAATATTTTAAAATCTTTGGGACGTCACTAAATGAATTTATAATTCCTAATTTAAAAATAAAGGAGGCTAACATCGGCTACGCCAATGTTTTAAATACCCTTGCAGTTTTGAAAGGCCATTGATAACAAAAAGTTTTCTCACTAGTAATTAGTTTTTAGACCGATCGTTCCTATGGCAGCTATATGCTATAGTCATCCGATTTCGATAAATTTTTCCAGAATTGCGATGGAAAACAAAAAAGTTTTTCTCACTAGAACTATTTTTTGGACCGACCGTTTATATGGCAGCTATATGCTATAGTCATCCGATTTTGATAAATTTTTCTAGAATTGTGTGGAATCATATAAAATTAATATATCCCACGATTGGTGACGCTACGATGAAAAACAAAAAAGTTTTTCCCACTAGAACTAGTTTTTGGACCGACCGTTTATATGGCAGCTATATGCTATAGTCATCCGATTTTGATAAATTTTTCCAGAATTGTGTGAAAGTATATACAACTTATATATACCACGATTGGTGACGCTACGATGGAAAACAAAAAAGTTTTTCTCACTAGAACTAGTTTTTGGACCGATCGTTCCTATGGCAGCTATATGATATAGTCATCCGATCCGTCCGATTCCGACAAATGTGCAGCTTATTTGTATTTAAAGACTTATTGCAAAGTTTGGTCAAGATAGCTTCAAAACTGAGGGAGGAGATAGCATAGAAACAGACGGACAGACGGACGGACGGACAGACGGACAGACGGACATACGGAAATGAACTCAGCTCGTCATGCTGATCAAGAATATATATACTTTATGTGGTCGGAAATGCTTCCTTCACTGCGTTACAAACATCGTGACAATTTTAATATACCCTCTGCAAGGGTATAAAAATTCTCAATTGACTTTCTTCCGAAAATAAAGTTCGGAGTTCGGGAAATTTGGGACTTCCATCTCATCTCTAGTCACAACTACTAAATCTTAAGCCCAGAGCATCGTGTAGATACTTGACGTTTGCTTATGAGAAACAATGACCGTGTTCAGCAGAAAAATTGATTGCTGAGCAGCTATAAGATTGATAAACTGATACATCAAAAAGTGTATCATGATAATTATTTTTTGTACAAACAGGATATGAGTCACCCTGTGTGATCGCCAGAAGTAAAACAAAACAACTTTTGCATTTGTGCGCACACTAATTAAATGTGGTTTTGCAATCGATGAATCGAATGTCATATTTGAATGCCTCTGCAAATCGTATTTTTGAAAGGCATTAAAAAATTGAAGAACCGTTTTCTAATAAGCACATTTTTTTTTGCTGACAAAAATGTTTTAGTTCACAATGAATTGATAAAAAGCCTTAAGCTAGGTACTCAGAGACGAATAACATTATTCGTTATGTTATATAAAACATGTTTGGGTTATGGTTATTAGATTTGACGGTTGCGTGTGCCCCCACAATGTTTATGGAAGTGCAAACATCAATACATATGAAGAAAATCATTTGTGAATTTGAACGCATTTTTAACAGACTATTTTGTTTACAGCCTGCTTAAGCCAAAAACTCATAATTTTTCTAAATTTCAAAACGGTTTCGATATATTTAGAAATTCATTTTTTTTCTGAGTGTATTGCTTAAAATCGACAGGGACGGAGGAGCGGCTAGCCAATTATTTGTATCCTCAAAGCTCTTCAAACTGGACTTTCTGATTCATAAAGGATTTTTAGCTTTCAACTATACATGATTCCTGTTTATTTTCCAGGGTAACTCATGATCGTGCCTTCTATTCCACATACTTATTCCTCACACTTTATGCTTGTTTTATTATTTTAGAGTGAGAGGCAAGACCAAGAAAATGTTTCAGCCGCCATTATTGTTGTTCTATAGGTGAGTCGCTCTCGCTATTTCGCTCCTCGCTCCCCCCACTCCGTTGTGAGGAGAATGTAAATTACCCGGAAAATGCGACATATATACGTTTACAGCAGCAGCAGAAGCAGCCATAAGAACGTTTTGCAAGGACAACTAGCAAGGCTGGTAAAAATGGGGCGTGGCTGGGCTGTTGCCACAAATGGCTGGCGCTGTCAACTAAAGTGTAAAAAAATGGCAAGTTGAGCGTTGAAAGCGCTGGTAGGTGGGGGTAACCGGAAGGAGTGGAGGGGTCGAGACCGAGGTCTTGCTCCTGACAGAAGACAACAATGTAACATAATGGCGGTAACATTGAGTGCCTACATAAGTCCTTTTAATTTGAATATTTTACCAACCCACCATCCCACACCAATGTGTGTGATTGAGGATGGCATTGAGGAAAAAGTGTCGCCTGAATTGTGCCCAAAATGTGGGAGCCGGAAAAAAGGACGTGAAAAAATCAACTGCAAATCTTGAGCACGTGTTGTAATTGCCTTTCACCCTCCCAACGGAAACGGAAATGGCAACAATGTGCCTTGGCGGCTGACAAAATGAAAAATTAAAGTTATCACCGTGTCAGTTGGATTTTGGTTTTTCCACATATCTTTGACATTGAGTTTATCCTCAAATCTGACTCAGACACACACACACACACACATCCTGGCCGTTAAGCCGCTTGTTGTCTATGCCATTAATGTGATAGAAGGTGTGGGGCTTGTCGTTGACTCTGGGGATTAGACAAATCCCAAGGAAAATCGAATAAACAATTTGAAGTCAAAGTATTAAATCTACCAAAATCGGCTTATAACAAATGACCAAGTTAATGCCAAAGGCATAGCCCGTCAATGGATTTTTTTTCCAGCATTTCTTAGATTTTTATGTCAGAGCGACAGGAACCAAATCTTGGACTACAAAAGATACGCTTGCTGACCGAAATCGACTTGAAGTGACTCCTAAAACACTAGAAAGATCCAGGACCAGGACTATGATTGTAGGGATACACCTGTAACATTTTCAGAAATCGTTACGTCTAGGCAAGCTGTATGCTGGCGATGTGATCTAGATACTGGAGTCTAGCGTGCTTCTCTCTTTCAAAACGGTTCGGTATCAGGCTTGTAAGTCCATTAATCTAAAAAGAACAGCCTTAGTCACAAAGAGCGATGCAATAAAGTGAGAGAGTGTATTGGTGTGCGAATATAATGCGACGCAAAGCGGCTCGAACCTACCTTGTTGAAGGCTAGGCGAGCACTGATTGGCTTTGCTTGATTTTTACTCTTTTTGAGAAGGGCTCGGCATGTGTTCGGCTCGTGTCTGTGTGAATTGGCTGAATGTGTTCGGACGCCTGCGTCTTGGACGACAACGTCTGGTTTAGAAGCAGCTTGCATTTTTCTCTTGAATCAAGAGCTTTTGTACTTGAAATAAGTTAACAAATTCAGGTACAATTCAGCAGCTAATTTCTAATCAGCGATTACTGAAAAGTCTCTGCTGAACGGCATTGAATGCATGATTAAAGCGCCCACTGAAAGCTTATAAAAGAGTAGTCACAAATACATATGAAGAATCGATTTTTATACCCTTGCAGAGGGTATATTAAAATTGTCACGATGTTTGTAACGCATAGAAGGAAGCATTTCCGACCACATAAAGTATATATATTCTTGATCAGCATGACGAGCTGAGTTCATTTCCGTCTGTCCGTCCGTCCGTCCGTCCGTCCGTTCGTCTGTCCGTCTGTTTCTATGCTATCTCCTCCCTCAGTTTTAAAGCTATCTTGACCAAACTTTGCAAAAAGTCTTTAAATACAAATACGCTGCACATTTGTCGGAATCGGCCGGATCGGATGACTATATCATATAGCTGCCATAGGAACGATCGGTATAAAAACTAGTTCTAGTGAGAAAAACTTTTTTGTTTTCCATCGTAGCGTCACCATTCGTGGTATATATAAGTTTTAAGTACTTTCACACAATTCTGGAAAAATTTATTAAAATCGGATAACTATAGCATATAGCTGCCATATAAACGGTCGGTCAAAAAAATAGTTCTTGTGAGAAAAACTTTTTTGTTTTCTATCGTAGCATCACCAATCGTGGTATATATTATATTTATATACTTCCACACAATTCTAGAAAAATTTATCGAAATCGGATGACTATAGCATATAGCTGCCATAGGAACGATCGGTCTAAAAACTTATTCTAATGAGAAAAACTTTTTTTTTATCAATGGTAGCTCCTTTCAAAAACTGCAAGGGTATTCAAAACATCGGCGTAGCCGATGTTAGCCTTCTATTTTTTTTTTTCAAACGATATCATTCGTCAACAACTACAAAATGTTATTTGACTCGCACTAGCCAACAAAGAGAGAGAGAGAGAGAGTAGTAAAAGATATGCTGTTTTGACCTATGGCTCTCTCTTAAATACCTAGCTCTGACTGTGAATTCGTATGCTCGTACTATACTCGCGAGCATAGCAACACCAATAGAGCCCTTCGAGAATAGTGGTGTTTGGCATAATATATACTCACACTAAAATTATTTAATGATTACGTATTTAAACCTACTATGGTCACTAGGGCGGGTCGATTTGTATGGGGCAAAAAAAAATGAAATAGGCGTATAGCAGAATCGAAATCTATGGACAATTCTAAGAACATTTGCCCAAGAAACCATAGGTCTAAAATAAAAACTTAGCCGCCGCATTTCAACCTTTAGGTTTATAAATAACACAGGTCAAAAAAATGACCAACATTGTGTTGTCCAGCCTTGCTGGTATATAAATATGATAAAGTTATCTGCCCAGATTCCAAAACTGGCTTCGGTTTAGCTCCATCGGTTGTTGGTCGCAAGATTTGGCGGAAAAACAAATTTAATGCTCTTTTTCTTAATATTGGCCCTACTTGGCATTAATTTCTGAACTTGTGGAGTCTATACGACAGATTACATATCAATGGAAAATAATTATAGCCAAAAGAGTCAGAATTGGACTTTAAAAAGTCGGACAATTCACGATTTATAGTAATATTTTAAAACAAATAATTTACTTTAGGCCAGTATGGTTGTTTGATTTGTATTTTAACATCCTTACCATATGGCCAAATTTGTTATCTAATTATGTAAATTTTGTTGCATTTATATGAGCTCATTTGGCCAAGTTTTGGCCAGTTTAAGCTAAATAAAATTTTTAAAATTTATGGGAGGACAACTAGATTTATACACAAATTTTTTATAGGAAATATAAAAAGGCTACTTGATTTCCCATTAGTTATTTAGGTCTGGTTTAGTTTTATCTAAATTCTATTTTGAACCAAGTAGCCTTTTAACAGTTCCTATACAAATTTTGTGTATTAATCTAGTTATCCTCCCATAAATTTTAATATTTGCTTTGGCTTAAACAGGCCAAAACTTGGCCAAATAAGCTGATTTAAATGCAAAAAAATTTACATAATTAGAGAAAAGTTCGGCCATATGCTAAGGATGTTCAAATACAAATCAAACAACCACACTGGCCTAAAGTAAATTATTTGTTTTAAAATATTACTATAAATCGTGAATAGTCTGGTTTTTAGGTCCAATTCTGACTCTTTTGGCTATAATTATTTTCCATTGATATGTAATCTGTCGTATAGACTCCACAAGTTCAGAAATTAATGCCAAGTAGGGCCAATATTAAGAAAAAAGAGCATTAAATTTGTTTTTCCGCCAAATCTTGCGACCAACAACCGATGGAGCTAAACCGAAGCCAGTTTTGGAATCTGGGCAGATAACTTTATCATATTTATATACCAGCAAGGCTGGACAACACAATGTTTGTTAATTTTTTTGGCCTGTGTTATTTATGAACCTAAAGGTTGAAATGCGGCGGCTAAGTTTTTATTTTAGACCTATGGTTTCTTGGGCAAATGTTCTTAGAATTGTCCATAGATTGCGATTCTGCTATACGCCTATTCAAAAAATAAATCGACCCGCCCTAATGGTCACTCTTAAAAGTACAATATAAATGCTTGAGGCAGAAGTAATCACTTTCGGCACTCATATTAATTGTTGGATGCTTTTTTGAGCTACTTTTCAATTGGCATTTTAAAGTAGGCGATATAAAATTAACATTTTGATTACACGAATTTCAATTCATACATATCCCAAATGGTTCTCGCATTTTGTTTATGGGTATTCGGCATATAGATATCACTTCCTGGACATTAAATTTTTCTTAAGTTATTCTTTGTTTTGTCCAGATGATTATAACGCATAGAAAGATATATATTCTTGATCAGCGTTACAAGCTGAGTTGATATACACATGTCTGTCTGTCCGTCTGTTTGGTTTGGTTAAACTTAAAACCAAATCAAGTATTTTTCATTTCGTGTTCACTTAAATCTTTTTCAATTTCCCGTACCCCTCACACTTACCACAGATTACTTATTAAACAATATTTTATTCTCATGGGTTTTCAATTATCCATTGTATTTTAGGCACTTAATTCCGTAATTGATTTTTCATTAACTGAAACAAGACGTGAATTACTGTGAATATAAAATCTAATTAGGCCTTGTGACAAAATGTTTGCCCATTTTTTTCCTCAAAGTTTCGAATACAACTTTTTTTTTTTTTGTGCTGTGTCAAATTGAACATCAAAAAGGTGTTTGCCCCTGGTTGGTAATTGATGGTCATGTTTTTCCTTCTTTTTTTTTTTTTTTTTCAACGCTGCAAACAAAATTAAAATTAATTTTTTGTTTAGAACTTTGTTAGCAAGACAAACTTTTTGTTGTTTTTGCAAGCTGAAATTAACTTTTATCGATAAAACATTTTTGGTCATTTTTTGTTTGTTGGTCCTGGTGAGACTTTAAATTATTAATTAGTTTGTTAGCTGAGTTTGTGGACAGATTATGCTACACAAAACAGGGACGACAACGATGTTTGGCGGTTTCGTTGGCGAAATTTGTTAACAATTGTTTAACAAGCAAGTGACAGACACGCCCCTTCTCTCTATCTCTTCCTCTCTCTCTAAAACTGCATCCCAAATCTCATGTTAGCCAAGTTGAGTTGCTAGAGCGTTTCGGTTCTATATAATCCCCAGGCAGCTAACAAATGTGCGCACATTCATATCCCCTTCCCTCCTCTACTTTTCCTTCAATGGCAGTCGAAACTCTCTAGAGTTCAGCCTCGACTCGCAAAATGCAAACATACGCATTGCAGTTGGGTAAATGTGTTAAGCACACACGAGTCCGGTCCATTGCCATCACCTGGCCATAACTCCACTATCTCCATGACTCAGTCCCCATTGCAAATTGCTTAGTGAAAGCAAACAAATTAATCAAAATCAACTCGTTGGCAAGAGGTGTAAGAGGGTTACCCTCAAAACAATCCTAGTTCTGCATTTCGCGTGGCGTTTCACTGACTTTTGTTTGGTCACGCTCGAGGATTGTGAATGGAGTGGAGAAAGGTCTCTAGTGAGCTGTAACCCAGAGGTTAACTTATACCACAACCACGATTGGAAAATAAGGTCGCTTTGGTTGAAAAAGCCGCAGGGAGTGAGGAATGACATTTTAAGTTGAAGTAAAGTTGAGTTGCACTTTACATAAGATAAGGTTAAGTTGATATAGGTTAGATAAGGCCAAAGAATTTGACCCCTTTCAGTTCGAAAACATATGCAAAATGTGTAAAGATGAGAGTAACTATGAGACATCTTCAGAGGCTGGGAAAAACTACAAGAAAATTGTGTAGGTCAACAATAACTTGCATAGATACTAAGAAAACCTTCAAGACAAGCATACTTAAACAGAGGTAATTCAAGTACAATCGTTCTTAAAAGCTGACTAAGTTCTTAGTTTACAAATCTGAAAACCAAATTCTTATAGGGAATATAAAATCTCTTAAGCTTAAAATTTGATTTTTCCGGATACTAATATTATTTTATATTTTTTTAATTAAATATTGATTAATACATGATTAAAGACAAAACAATCTTTAAATTATATCACCTCTCCTTCAAGTCCTCCCACAAATTTTTAGAATAAACGTTGTCAGTCGATTGAACCAATACGAGACAAGTTTCTGAAATTTTTTCTTGGTTGATTAAGTTCCAGTGTTTGGTTCCAGGCTTATGTATCTAACTTATTTTACTTATGGTCTGCTTGGTGTGAGGCTAGCCCTGCTGAGCAAAAAAAATGGACTGTTACCGAAGTGTGCCGACTACGGTGAAGATTGATTACATGGTCAGATGTGATGATGCTAAGCGAGAAAGATGGTACTCTGAAATGATTGGCTTGGTGGACAGATACAATGGCGCACTTTAAGCTCCCTGGTTGGATGCGAAGCGCACTCCAAGCTAGAAAGATGATTCTTAGGAGATTATTGGCTAGATGGAGAGATGCAACTAAGAACCCCGAGGTTGAATGCAAGTCACACTCCAAGCTAGATCTGCAAGTCTACGTGTTTACTCACAACATAAACAACTTATCACTCGCACCATAAAATGAGCAGGTTGACTATACAGTCACTGTTTCATAGACTTCCCAGTCTAATTATCAGCAGCCTTCGCTAGTGACTTCAGGTTTGCCAATTGCCAATTGTAAACATAGCCATTCATCAAAAAATGCGCCTCGTCGCTAAAAAAGATTTGTCGGCCAATTGGGGTTCGCTCCGAAGCCCAGTCAGCGAACAAACTGCGTTGTCAATGATCATAAACTTTGAGCTGGATCCCAAGTTCCCAAGTCCCGTCACAATATTCATCAACGCACAATCATTTTGATAAAAAAAAAGTTGTATCATTTGGCTGCTCAATCGTGTAAATTGTCTTAGTGATTTGGCATCCAACATCGATCCGGATGAATTGAAATATCCTGTATATGTCTGTGCTGGTTGAAATTTACAATATTTTATTTTTTATATTTTTTATTTTATATTTTTTAATTTTTAAAATTAATTACAAAACATTATAATAAAATAAAAATATCATAATTAATTATAATGAAATAAATTATATTTAGCTAAGTCTAGTTTATTTTGCGTTTTATAATAACAATTTTATTTTTATTTACGACCAATATTATTTTTAATTTTATACTCTTCAAGTTATTTTTGATTTAAAAATTTTCAGAAACTTATGATACTTTTAAATATACACTAACATTAATAAAAAATCGAAACAACATAAACAGCTTAAGATATTAAAAAAAAATTCCCCCCTCTAATAGTTAAGAAAATTTTCTGCAATTGATACTTGATATAACCAATTTTTAAAAAATATAATATTGTAATATTTTTACTTTAACTATAATGTTAAGTTATGTTTACATTTTTTCCTACAATTTTAAATATGCGTATAGAATCTTGTATCCTTGCTTTAAAATAAAATCTTTGAAAATTTTTATTAACTTTTCATTAAAAAGTCATAATACTATTATCAATAAAAAATTTAATAAAATCAGATAACTGTTATCAGATAAAAAAAACAAAATCTAGAATAATTGGTTTTTTAAATTTAAATAAAAATCGAAAATAATTCTTATTTCAAACTTTTTACCAAAAAGTTAATTGTCCCTGGTTTATTCTAATATTTGGGGCTGTTTTCTCATGTACATGTTTTTCAAATCCTGGAGCTTTTTGAGAAAATATTATGTTGCCTACTTTTAGATCGCGTTTAAAATCATACTCGAGTCGTAGCAGACAAACAAGCAAAGATATATTTAAACTGCCTAAAAGTAGGCAATGCATATTTGATCAATAAGTATCTGGATTTGAAAAACATGTAGATGAGACAACGGCTTAGAGCTTTTAAAATCAAGCTCCTTTTTGAGACTATCGTACACATTTCAAGTATACTGCCCAAGCATTTCAATCTCAAACCGTTCAAAATGCTCTTACTTTAATCCCACAATAGCCACAAATCGAATTCTTTTTTTTCTTCTATACATAGTATAAGTACCTTCTAAGACGTGTGACAATAAGCGTGTGCGATGGAGCAGCGTGTTAAGTTGCAATTCAATTTGTGTTCAATGCAAAAACCCTGGTTAAATTCTCAAAGTTCTTAGCCGCATTTTAGTCACAAAGCGGTAGAAGCCCCTTTCGCATCTATTTTGCATTATTCCACCATGTGTTAAAGTAGCACCCAAATTTGTACCTGCAGTTGACTGGGCGTTGGGTTTACATTAGGTATTTCTGCATTTCCCCGCATTCTACGCTCAACTGAACACTTCACTTTGCCCTCGTCATGATTGTGCAACAATTGTGCACAACCAACCGAGAGCATTCGAAAAAGGGTCGCACTTGTTCCGGGTCAGGTCAGGCGTATTTTCCCCATCCGCTCTGCCCTGACTTTACCTATTTTGGTTCTTTTTTTTTGGTTCATTTTTGGTTCATTTTTGGGGTGGGTAGAGGTGAGTGGAAAACACGCATGTTTTGCAAGCTGGGCCGAAGCATGTCGGTGAGTCAGATAATGCCTTTGGCAATTTTTCGCATTTGCCGTCATGTCACAACCGCCGATTCGATTGTTTTGCACGCGGAGCGGGGAACCAGGGTGAAGCCGCTGACAACGTACGCTAATTGCCTTTTTGGAAACAATTTGTGTGTGTATGTGTGTGTGTGTGTGTCTGCCCTTAGGCGCTACAAACAGCCTCCAAGTGACCTGCGGCCCAGTCCCAAGCTCTGGCCCTGGAATCAAATTGCAGTTTTTCTAATGTCCGCCGCTGGCTTTTGTGTGTAGCCGAGCAGAAGAAGCGGACTACTATAGCAGATGCTGGGGACTAGAGGTGTGGTTAGGGCTAAGTTAAGTGTGTAACATGTGGTGGGGCGAAATGCTTGCCGAAATGCAAAATACTTAAAATTCGGTACCAGGTTTTGAAAGCTTCAAGCTTAAGGTTTATGTTCGAGCCTGGGATCATAACTTATTGGATTTTTGGTGAATTTCATTTCCGCATTTCCCAAGCTTATTGATAGGAATTATATATTAACACTAACTTTAATACAAGGCGAATTCGAAATTTTTATTATTATTTTGGAGCAGTAGCTTTTGCAGCACTTTACATAGTTTTTGTGGCGCCACATTTAAAAGTTATCACTTACATACAAACTAGCTTAACCGACCTTCTGATTTGTCAACAAAAATTTTGTGTTTTTATATATATAAGCGAAGCCAATCCAAGCTAAGCCAATCCCAGCTTTTCTGCTTATGTGTTTGGGCACATTTAAAAATCATTTAATTTTGCATAAAATGGAACAATATGTGCAAATATTTGGTTGCGAAATCTACTGACACGAGAGCATACAAACAAATCGAATAATGCTCAGTACACACACACACACACACAGATGCATTTATGTGAGCTTGTTTGTTTGTATGTAAATGCAAATGAAATTTTCTTGTCTCCATGGCAGGGCAAGTGCATTAAAACATGCATGAGCTCTTCTCCATCTTGGGCTTGGGCCAATGTATGAGTGTGCGTTTGTGTGTGTGTGTGTAATCACTTTATTTTGCATATGTGAACGCAGTTAAGTGTATGAGCTGGTTTATATATACACGTGTGTGTGTGTGCGTGTGTAAATAAATTGCAAAAATATTTTAAAGGTTGCCACAGCCATGTCGCTCTACCCAGCTACCTTGCGAACGACAAGTAAATGAAATAAAACTAAAGGCAAAAGACAGGACGAGCAGCATAAACTTGCTCAAGGATTTGTAAAATTTATCGTAGACATCATTATGCGACAATTTCTCTAGCTTACATCACCCATCCCACTGCACCCGACCATAGTTGCAGGCAACAGCAGCTGCCACATGCAACTAAATCTCATGTGTTTGGTGATACTTTGGCATTTTTGCATTTCACGTTTTACATGAACAAAATCATTTTTAAAAAAATGGAAAAAATTCTGAAAAGAAAACGGTATAAAAAAACATAGAAAAAACACCAACTAAATTATTCAAAACAAAAGCAAAGTTCTGATGTATGATAAAAAAAAAAATGAAGGGCAAAATGGAAACAAAATAAAGGAAGGGCGATGGGAGGATGGTGACGCAGATGCTGATGGAGTATCTCTAGCAGATTGCGTGATTTTCTTAATTGATTTCAACTGCTTGCCCTGCTTGTCCTGCTTGCTTGTGTGTATGAGATGGGGGAGAAAAAAATGATTGCCTACTTTTAAGCCGCTTTGAAAATGTTATGCACTGAGAGTGCTTGCTATCTGAACATACACGCAATTCAATCGAACTTTCGGATTCTCAAATAAAATTAAATTTATTTTAATAAGATCATATTTCATTTGGTTTTACTTCTGATTGTAAAACTCCGTTGTAAAATATTTTTGGACACGCTTTTAAATTTCGAAAATTTCAGAGAATAAACTATTGAGGGGGGCAAATCAAACTTTTATTTTTTTTTATTTTTATCGTTAATAATAATTTTGATTTTTTATAATTTTAATTTTTTTTATAAATCTAGAATAATAGTTACTTGTCAAGTTTAATTTTTAAAATCATTGATGATGTTTTATTTCGAGTTTTATTTTTATTACTCAAGCAAACGATTATTACCGATTGTTTTTCGTTTCTAATTAAAGCATAAAAATAATAAGAGATTTTCTTTTGTTTGAAAATCAATAATATTAATCCCAATAAGAGTTTGATTTCAGAATTTTAATTGTTAGAAAAATTTTCGTAAATTATTTTAGGCGATTTAATTTTAGTTATTCAAGTTTTGAACCATCGAAGGCTTTTAGAAAATCCCCGCCAGCTTTGTATAACAATTCAAGTTCCGAAATCAAATTCTTATTGCGATTAATATTCTTAATTTTTAAACAAAAAAAACTCGAATCATTTTTATGATTTAATTTGAAACGAAAGACAATCGTGAATAATCATTATTCATTTATTTATGTGGAAGAATCTTGTCTCCCAGTGATTTGGAATTAATCATATTTATATTAGATTTATAAATTGCACGTTGAGAATCATTAGGGCATTGCTAAGCTTTTTGTCATCCCAAAACTGCAGCAACTGCAGCATATCTGTAGCAACCTCCAAGCTCCTACTCAGCATGGATTTGTCAAACATCGATCGACAACGACCAATCCTCTATATATTTTATCACTCATGGTTTTCCACCACGGTTTTCAGTCCCGATCGCAAACTAATGTAAGGACGACTGATTTAAGTAAGGCATTCAATTCTTGTTCTCCGCAAACTGTAACTTCTGGTCTTCCCACCTTACATCTTACCCTACTTACTGAACTGGATCTTGTTTTACCTATCTAATCGTATATAACGAATATTATTTAATAAAGACTTGTTAACAGTTGTGAACGTGACTTCTAAAGTCCTACAGGGCATGACATGACCATGTAGGCCCGTTCATTCTGAGTGAATAACCTCCTCCCACAAGTCATTTCTCCTTTAAATCTGTCTGACATATTCTGATTGCCGGATTCTGATTCTTACAACTGCAGAAGTGGTGTTCAGATAACCTTTTATTCTTAAATCAATCGAAATGCCAAAACGATGACTTTTTGTCGTTCCTCTCCTCATATTGTTTTCTATTCTATATATAAAATAAAGTCAAGTAAATGATCTTGGTGGCCATATCACCGCCCCAGTATATAAAGCCAAAAGAGTTTTGTCATTTAATAAGCGTTGGCCCAAAGAGTTTAATGATCCTTATATGAATAAAACATTGTACATATCCTTATTACGTGTTATTTTGAAATACTGTAATAGAGTATTGGGCCCACAGTACAAAGAGCAGCAAGCTCTAATCGAATCTGTTTAAAAAACAATTTTTGCTCTTCGTAATTTAATTTGGATCTCTAGTAGAAATTCACCGATTCAAATTCCATCAGATTCGGTCATTTGTTCCAATAATAAAGGTTTTGAAATACCGGTTCTCAAAAAATAACGGTTCCGGTTACGGTTCTGGTTCTGAGTTTCAATCGGTTCTTTTCGTTATGCGGTTCCGGTTCGGGTTCTGGTTTGACACCCTGGTTTTTACTGATTTGTTTTCGAATATAATATATCAGTATTATCCAAGAAAATTTACAAGTAATCAATTTTTATCTCTGAATTATTAAACTGTTATTAGCCAAGGAAGTATCCACATTTTTGGTTCGTTAAAATTCGATGCACCGTTCAAAGATGTGAATTTTTTTTAATTTCAAGTCCCTTACGCATTATCTTGAGAACTATCGATGGTTGGGGAAAACTATTTCAGTATATTCTCATCTATAAATAGTTCTTCTAAATGATAGCTATTAATAATTTTATGGAGACAAACAAAAAATTGGGGTGGCTGAGTTGACTTAACCCATTGGAATATTCCATTTCTATCTTGTTTTTGTTTTTTTTTTCCAATAAATATTTTGTACATAAACATTTTTTTAATATTATATTTTGATAAATGCCTGATTTTAGATGACATAAATTTTATTTTCGTCACAATACTTCATATAAATAAGACAGCTAATCAAAAGCATTCAGCTATTAAAGCTCTACAAAAGTGTTTCTATTCATTTTTAATTTGATCTGAAAATAAGCCTAAAAATACTATTTTTCCTTTTTTATTTTCCTTTATTATATCTAATTTTCTCCCCAACCCCCCCTTCCCTCCTTAAAAAAAAAAAAAATATATCTATATTTTTATTAAAGTATAAACCAGGATTTTTTTTTTATTATTAAATACAATTTTTTTTCTTAGAAAATCAAAAGCTTTTGTTAAACAATTATGTACGCTAAATCTAGAGGTCGTGGTATTTCCAATATTTTACCAAATTTTCTTTAATGCGTCTTTAATGTGCAATTAAAATTTCAGATCGATATTAAAGGTGGTTTAGAATTAACAGATATTTGCTACCTGTTTTAAAAAAACGAGCCTCTAAGCAAAGGTTAGAGTAATCAATAGTACGTATTCAGAAAACAAGCATCTAGCGAAATGTCTCAACACGGGTGGTTAGAAAAATAACTAGTGCCCAGTGATTGGTAGGGTGTAAAAACCACAGAATATTTACATATCTAGCATTTTTGTTTTGGCAGCAAGCATTAGCATTGGACATATGTTTTGTTGTTAGAAATATCTTATTTGATAATTATCAAACAGTATTCTTTGAGTTTTGTACAAAAACTTACCTTATTCGCTCTGGTTAGAAACCCTTTCTTTGTATTCATGACCATATGCAGTGTTGGTTAAATCTGCATTTTAATAACAAAAAGAAAATCATACATAATAATTTTCTGTTTGTCTGTATTCAAACAATTGCAAATCAACTTGTCTAACCAAAAATTTAATTATGTGCTATATATACACAAAAATAAATCAACAAATTCGCCAACAGATTCACACAATAAATGTCCGAAAGGAATAGCCAACAAACAACAACAAATCAAGCATCATCATGAAACATGCTGTGCAAAAAATTAGCTACCAAATAGTATGGAAACATGGCACAAAAAAAAAAAAAAAAAGGCCTACGTTTTTTTTTCTTATTTTATATACACTCTCGCGTATATGTATGCCAGTTATCGAACTTAGATATGACGATGTGGAACAGATGCCAACTGCTGTCATTAAATGTGGGCCGGAGCCAAAATTTGAGAATTCTCGATGTGTGGGCCCAACGGAAATGAGTGGCAAATTTCAGTTTTGAAAATGTTTACTAATAACAAAAACTGATATAACAAAATTGTTTACATGCTGCACACGTTGCAGGAGCCGAATTTGAAATTCAAATATATTGTATGAATTGAGAGAAATATGTTTGGACCCAGAGATACTGAAGGAAACTCCGGTTTATGCATTTTTATGAGTTTATATCGCAAATTGTTTGCGTGTTGCCTTTTTATGCCCGCAGCTGGAATATTTTTGGCGATTTTTCTTCCATTTCATTTTTGTATATTTTAGTTTAATATCTTTTCAACTAGTTTTTTCGCCAAGGAAAATGATTTAAATTGAAAATTGTTTGTTTAGAAAGCAGAAAGCGAAGTCAGCAAGATAGTAAAGAGAAATGGTGTTGGGTAGCTCATTTGAATGCTGTGTTTTGTGGGTCACTAAATTTCATTTAAATTCCATCTTTCTCTCTCTTATTCTTTGGCCACATAAAACACAAGTAATCGCTGGATAAAAATATGCTGACCCAAAAAAAGTACATTTTACACGAAATTGCTGAGCTGGTGCCCTTTTGCTAAATGGATGTTGGGATGCTGGGGGCATTTTCAATTGGAAAATCATGCATAAAGATTAAATAAAAATAAATAAATTTCATTCAACTCAACAAGCAAATATTTGCCTTAGTCCTGCTAACGAAATTCCTAGAAATTCAAGACAAACAGCAACGAACAAAGAATTAATTAGCTTACTTAAGTGCCAGGCCATCGAAAACAGCAACATGAAGGTCAGAAAAAATATTTTATTTTTTTTTCGATACAAAACTCTGCAGCGGAAGCATTAGAATTAGAAGATACAAATTGTATCTTATAGATAATTGACCTCAATTTGTGTGCGGTTTTGCCTTGAACATAATTATCGACAAACGTTTGGTTGGAACGAAGAGTGGGGGAGGGGTGAGGGATTATTGCGTGGGGTGTGTGGTAGGAGGGGACACACACACAAAAAAAAGCTTCTTAGTTCTGTTTCCGTTTGTTGTTTTGCTTTAAAGCCCAATTTTCTTGTCTTTTATTTTTTCATATTCTTGCTTATTTATGAGCAACAGTTGTTTGCCCGTTGGAATATATTTCGAGATGCTCTTTTCTACATAATTTAGGGGAAACCACCCAAATTAAGGCTGAGAATTATTCAGAAGCAAAGGCAAATTGGTGGAAGTTGAATTTGTAAAAATAAATATTTTGGAAAAATTTTAAGCTCATTGGAAGTGGTTCATTTCTTTGTATTCTCCACGCACTGATGACGATTCTGTTCAGGGGTTCGAACATGTGCGGACCGGTTTTTGGAACCCCTGAACCCCCCGTTTTGGTTCGAACCGAGGTTCACTTGGACAAAAAGAATGACAAAGAAATTTCGTTTTTTGAGTACATTTTTGGGATTACCATCACGTTCAATACCAAAGAGCTAAAATCCAACTCGTGTTTTTGAAATAAGCCTAAGAATTCCGGATTTTGAAAATTCTTTCTTGCAAGGTTTGAAAAAATCCGGAGTCGACACCGTTTGGGATATCTGGGACTTTTTTTTGTTTGACTAGGCTTTCATCTCTACTAGCTCGTAGATAATAAAGAAGAAGAAATGATAAGAAGAAAATGCTTGTACAACTGATACCTGGAATAGGACCTTTCAAAGATTGAAAACATTGGTCAATGTATGTATATCCTCTTGAACCATTTTCGAAGAAATCTTGAATGTCAAGTTTTATATTTACTTTAGTTTTTACTTTGATTGAAAATTGCTAAAAATCACTAAATATCATGAACCTTATTTTTAAATGCATTCCTTTTAAAAAACTCAGAAAAATCACGTTAATAGTAATATGAACGACGAACCTTTTTCACATAATCCCCCCCATCCCCCCAACCCCCCTACCAATTCCATTAAACCCACTTTTTTAAAAAATTCTTTAACCCCCCCACAATTCCCCCAATCCACCAATCTTTTTTGAAAAATGCTTCCGGTACGCTCACTCTCCGACCTTATATAAACCGGCAAAAAAACAATTGTCAGGTTTAGCCATTGATCAAAAGATCAACTTGATCAGGGTAGTATTAAAGATTTATGAGATCTGGGATTAGGGATTAGGAATGTGGGATTAGGGTACTTGGATCAGGGATCAGTGATCCGGGATTAGGGATCTCGGAACAGGGATCAGGGATATCGGATCAGGGATCTGGGATCTCGGATAAGGGATGAGGGATCTGGGATAAGGGATTTGCGATGGAGGATCAGGGGTCTCGGTTCAGGGATCTGGGATCAGTGATCTGGAATCTCGGTTCAGGGATCTGGGATCTCGGAACAGGGATCTGGGATATCGGATCAGGGATCTGGGATGTGGGATCTGGGATCAGGGATGGGTGATCTGGGCTCACGGATCTGGGGTCAGGGATCTGGGACACTGCTTTCAACTCATTTCCCACGGATATATAAACTATTTCAATAAACATGTTTCACATCAAAGCCGTTAACCACACTCACACCTTTTTTTTAAAGGCGAATTTCTACAGTTGAATTTGATTTATTTTCTGAGTAAAATATATATGTATAATAAATATTGTAATATTTGTAACCAATAAGATAATTACTGTTTCGGTAAGGTTAAATAAAAATAATAAAATAATTAATATTAATTGCGTTTCTAGTCAGAGGTTTGAAACAGTTAATTTCGGTTTACGTTTCCGCTTGCGGTATTATATCAAAAAAAAAACAAATAAAAATCAATTAAAATTTCCCGAAAATGTTGTCAACTTAAGTCTGATTGCATTTTTCTAAGAGCATTAAAAGTTCGTTTATTGTTACACATTTTCTTCTGCTCCCTCATCTTGTACTCATAAATCTGTTGCTTTTTTACACAAACAATTTCGATGGCCAACAAATATGTTGAGTGATCTTTTTTTATATTTGTATTTTGTAGGTCGTTGTATGGTGGCCAACGCACACCCACGCCAACGCCTTCACTTTGACATAGACACAGACACACACACACACACACAGTGTCCCGAGTCACTGAGTCGCTCAATTAATTTTGATTGCAGCCTTGGCAGCTGCTGCTTCTGTTTGTATAAAAATTTCCATCGTAGGTGGATTCTGAGTAATATTTTTGTTTTTTATTTTCATAGTTCAGGGTAATAAGTTCATCTAAGCATAAATATTCATTATGCAAATAAAACTTTAAATTAATTTAATTTTGGGCAATTGACCAAAAAGAAACCTTGCTCTACACATCCACATGTGGCCAAAACAAGTAGACAGCCAAGGCCCAAAACAAATTTATGGACTTCAGGTGTGAAAAGAAACGTCAGGTATTTGTTTATATGGGGTGAGGGGAGGGGGGCCAGAGCACTTAAACTTGAACTTGATGAAAATGTTTGTTCTGCTTTTTTTTTCTGCCATTGAATAGATAATTTAATTACAATTTAGTAAAGTGCAGTCAAATAAACAAATGGAAAACTTTTTTTGGGAAATGTACAAAAAGTTTTAATTGAAAGAGAAATATATACAATAACCTTCAGATGGCAATTTGCCTGAAATGAAGCGTGAAAATTGAAATGAAATGTAAAAGTCATACATTGAAATTTATTAAATTAAAAATTCCCTCCCACACAAGTATCCAAGAGTTTGTATCTATCTTGTCTTAACATAATTGCTGGCAAATTGCTTCAAATTGCTAGAAATTTTTAGTTCTGCCAAATGAAATTGAAAGGGAATTGACTTGGGCACATTTCAACAATATTTGGCATTTGGCACTAGGCACACTTCTGTCTGGGGTTATGCTTGCCACTCGTGTGACGTCATCAAGAGTTTCCGCCGCTGCTGCCCACAATGGATTTATTTTTGGCGATTTTGGCATCGGTTGTGTGCATGCTGACGTCGACAGCGGCGCCGACATCGGCATTAGTCCAACCTAAAAACATTTTCAACATTTTTCGTAAATTATTCGAAATTTTTTTTTTTTTTGTTGTTTTGGGGGCGAGCGCTTAGTCTAAATGGAAAACTGTTTCAACAACTTGCGTCAGTTGAAAATTGTATTTCCTTCGTGAAAGACGCGCAGTTTTACATTCACATACACACAAAAATGGCTGTAAGTGTAGCAAGTGCTGGAAAAGCTAACAAAATTTTCAGTGATGCTGAATAAAAAGTGTCAAATATTGTGTTGGATTAAATCAGAGGGACTAATTTCATCAATTACCTATCACATGTGCCCAGGCCAGTGACATTTATTAAAGCTGTACGCGTTGTTGTTGTAGCTTACTCAAATTTCTTTTGTGTTTGTTTTACAACTTTTAAAGAAGTTGTGCAATTTTTTGATTTACTTACACTCACACATTCTAATTTGAAGCCTTAAGTAAACTATGAATTTGTTATTTACATTTTACAAAGAACATTTTCAAACTTAAATATAAAACTAAAATCTATTACATTTATTTTAAAGTTTCAATGCAGATTTTTAGGTAAATTTCTAGTAAATTCAAAATATTTCTTAAAATAGTTAAGTTTCACAAAGAGAAATGGATATTAAGAAACCGCAGCGAAATATATTGGAGATTTGGGGATTCAGGTTTAATAAGTGCAAATTTTGTGGTCAGATTACATCTTACGAATTACAAATTTTCTTCACTTCAATATTTTTTCATGCAGAGAATTGAATTGCTGAGCTTGTAATTGAAAAAGAATTAATTAAAAAAAACTGCATAGTTTATGCACTTATTAAAAAAGAAGAAATGATGCTTATACTTCAATGTCAAATATTTCTATTAATTATTATATATTTCCACTTTAAGACTAAAATCGATAATGTCTTCTAGCAAAATATAAACTCCCTTCAATAAATACAATACATCTCATTATTAAGCTTTCATCGACCCATATGCCCAATTATTAAAGAAATGCAAACAAAATATGGACAGTTCTAAATTTGGTTTCCGAAAATAATGAAAACTGATTTAACGATTTATTCAAAAATTTGTTAATTGTTCCTCTTTTGTATGCCATTCATTAGCCAATGCGGGTTTTGCTAATTAAAAACAATGTTTTGTCATCAAATATTTATGCCATGAACAACAATACCAAATAATTGCATTATGCCACAATTGTTGCGCCAATCAAAGAAAAATTGATTTTGTTTTTTGCCTGTTGGTAATTTGTACAATAATTGGCGAGGGTTGCCTTTAATACTTTTAGCCTTACTGATGCAGCACAATAATTTATAATTTAAAATGGTTTTATAGTTTTTTTATGACTGGTTCGGTTCATTGGTCCACCCCAAACTACATAGTTTTAAAGGCTTAATCTATTAATGTACTTGTACTTTACCAAATTGTGGCCGAGTCGAAATTCGTAATGATTTTATTTCTACCCCGAATAAAATCATATTGACGCAATGAAAAAAAATTTAATTCTGAGAACTTAACCAAAGTACTCAATCGGTTGATAGTTATTATTATTGGGTGTTCAAGTAAATTTTAAGGGATTGAAAATTGTTAACTGAACTGGTGCAACTTTGGTTGTGACTCGTCAAGCCATTGCTATGGTCCAGAAAGCCGAAAGCAGGGTCATGAGAAATAAGTCATTGGTATTGCTCGGCCACATATTGCAACTGTGGTAAAAATATCTCTCGATGGTACCGGATGGAAAGTCCTAACCCACCCCCCTTATAGTCCAGACCTTGCACCATCTGACTACCACTTGTTCCGGTCGATGCTCAAATCCCTTAAGGAAACACGCTTTACATCAGTTGAATATATACAAAAAATTGGCTTAATACGTTCTTTGCCTCTAAGCTTTGCCAAAAAAGTGAAAAAAAGTCTTTGCTAGCAATGGCCAATACTTTCAATAAAACACATAGTACCAATTTGGCACAATAACATTTTAAATTTAAAAATAAAATCCCTCAAATTTTACTATCACACAGTAAAAAGACTAACTGATAAACTTCCAGTTAGTTTGCATTATATTGTGCAGCAGGTTTCCAGTTTGACTTAGCATTTTTGAAAGAAAGGTTTTGGTTCGGTGCAGGGTTCGTAAAATGTAAATAAACGAGAAGGCAAAGCTAACTTCGACTGTGCCGAAGTTTTAATACACTTGAAAAACTTTTCTCCAACTGATTTAACCTGTAAAATATATATAGGATATAGATATCAGATATTTAAAATGTTTGAATCATTGATAATAAAAATTTGATACCATAAAAAAAAACTTTTCTTAGTAAAACACATTTTCCGAACGATCGGTCCTATGGCAGCTATATGCTATAGTCATCCGATTTTGATCAATTTTTTCAAAATTATGTGAAAGCATATAAAACTAATATATACCAAGATTGGGGACGCTACGATAGAAACAGTTTTTCCACGCCTGATTCCACTAGTGAAGTATAAAACAATACCAAGGGGAGAAAACAAAAAAGTTTTTCTCACTAGAATTAGTTTTTTGACCGACCGTTTATATGGCAGCTATATGCTATAGTCATCCGATCCGGCCGGTTCCGACATATTTGTTGCGTGCAGTAAAAAGAAGACTCTGTGAATAATTTCAGCTCGATAGCTTTAAAACTGAGAGACTGCCCTTCTTGAACCCTATTTGTTTGTTTTTTGATCAATTGGACAAGGTGTAATAGTGGTCCTATAATTTTTTTCCCAACTGTAAATGTTATAAGGAAAAAAATAGTTTTTTCCTGTAACTAACACAAGCATTTTGGACAATTTTTGTTTACTAACATGCGTGTGAATAGTTTGAGCTGCCTTTTGTAAAATAAAATGCGAAAAAATGTTTTACAAAAAATATTTTACATTCGTGTAAAATAGATTTTTTTTTTTTTTTTTGTCCTGGAAAAACTGGGGAAAAATTGATGACGCGGTTTTCGCAATGACCTGCTGATCAACCAATAGGATAAATATTAGAAAAGATAAAAAATTGCTTAGAATTTTATTGAACATAGAAACGAACAACGAAGCGAACAAAATTTTATTAAATACAAAAATAAAATTAAACTGGCTAAAGAGCAGTCATACAAATATTCATAGTTCCTGTACAAATTGTTCAGATAAATCGAAAATACTCTTTCACAAAGGCAATCAAATATATCACATTATCACTCATTTGTTCTGTGTTTTTAATGCCCTAAAACTCTGTCGGTTGGTTAATTCTTTAAAAACTTTTGCAAACATATTGTTGTATACCGTCATACTTTGCTCGTATTAAGTTTGGTTTTTAGAAAAAACAGGCGACCATTTCAAATGCGTTTTTCGCAAAAAATTGTTCTGTTCTGACTGTCGTTTGCGGTTTTGCTTCAGGCTCCAATGCATGGATCGATAACACTAGTTTACAGCGAAAAAGACCCATTGAACCCATTATTTTTTTAATGATGTATTTTGGAATGCTGAACTCAAAAATGAATTTCAAAAAAATTTTTGTATGGATACGTTTTGAGTTAGAATTTTTTTCAGTTTTTCGGTAGGTACCCTAACATTTTATGACATATCTCGAGATAGAAACTTTAGATGTCCTCAAGCAAAGTATTAATCAATAGGGTATTCATTTCTTAATAATCTGGTTGAAGAACATTTTCAAATCGGTTTAGTAGTTTTGAAAGTTATAATCAAAAATATTTGGAAAAAAATGATTTTTTTTCTCAAAAACGTGAAAAATTTGTTTTTCTAAAATCAGTAAGTGGTTGAAAATAAAAATCAGAAAATTGGTTTTTCTTTTACTCTTAAAAATTGACATATTACGAGAAAATAAGGCGTTGATGACGAAAATATGTGGATAAATAGCGAAGTTGTAAGCAATTGTGTGAAACAACTGGGGGTCAAATTTGACTATTTTACGTGTTTATTAAAAAATTTTTTTTTTTACTTTGGTTTTTGCTCAATGTACCAGTTCCAATAGAAGCCAAATCACAGAAAAAATTAAGAGCAGGGCCAAAAACGAAGAAAAAATAAAAAGATATTCCTTACCAATACCTTATTTTCTTCGTAGAAGTGCTATTCGTAAGAACAAATGAAAAAAATAATTTATTTTTTATCAGTTTCAACCTTATAGGAAAACAAAATTTCGCAATTTTTTGAGAAAAAATCGATTTTTTCTAAAACATTTTTAACTACTAAATTGATTGGAAAATGATCTTCAACTAGATTATTGAAGGAGGGGAGGAAAGTTTTAGAATCGCATGTAAAACTGTCAGCATTTATCCCAGGCAGAAAGACCTTTTCAAAAGTGTTCAAATTCAACAATTTGATTTGCCAAGGATCGAGGACTTCAAAAATCGAACTAAAACATATCATGAAAAATTTCTTGAATTAATTTCGTTTTAAACGAGTGAAAGTGGCAAATTGAACCTGATCACACCTAAAGAAATATGTGAAAGGCAACCCTCGTACGCTAATTTATGGCGCTTTGTTTTGGGCATAGTGGTTTTTGTGTTTTTTTTTTTCTTTTTCAATATGCGTGTATAATTTTAAGCTGTCATTTGATTTGTGGCCAAGCGTTAAAATCAAATAATTTTTTTTTTGGGCGCACCAAAACCAAAGCGTCCGCAAAATGTCAAATTGCCTACAAAGTGCAATAATAATAAACAGCAAAATATAAAAAAAAAATATACGTATATATTTTAACAATTTAATTTGCACATTTTTGTGTGCAGGTTTTTGCATTTTTGTTTGGCATAAATTATTTATTTCTTTATATATTTATATTTGCTCGCTGAACAAACGATTCGACACGCTTTAATGGCAGCCAATGAACTGAGGTGATTTTAATGAATTGTGCAATGCGATGCGATTCGATCTGCTGATAGTACATACATACATACGATAGCAGTTCGTTTGTGCATTTTCTCATTATTAATTGGTTGACAGTTGGTTTTCTTTATGTGCGGCATTTAACAATAATTTGCTGATTTTTTTTGTGGGTGATAATAATTATATGTATACTTTTTTTTTCTCGACCTTCAAATAACCCTCAATTGTAATTTTTTTGTTTTTTTTTCGGTTTGTCAGCAGTTTATGCCTTTTTTTCCCGGCTGCTCTCATAAATAAAAATTTTTTCATTTGAATATAAAGATAAACGCTCAGTGTTTTTTTTTTCTTATTTCAATTTGTCATTTGGCTGTGGGCCAACATTAACCAAAAGCCACGGAAATGAGTGGTGGCAAGGGGTAGGGGGTAGGGGTGGCAAGGCCAACAATAAGTTTTGCATTTTTATATCATTCATTTCATATCAAAAGTTTTTACAGTTTTTACTGTTGTTGTTTAAACGCATAAAGGCCAAGGCAAATGTGTCCTTGGCTCAAAACAAAATTGCATTAAATTTTCGTGGATTTTTATGAGTTTTTGTGTGCCAAGAAAATGAGCAGACGCTCGTCAACCATTTGTTTGGGTTGGTTTTTGTTGTTAAATCAACAGTTTATAAACAAATTCAATAAAGTCAACAATTTACTATGTTGAGCTACACAAAAACTGTATTAATTAAAATGTGTCAATGGCAACTGAGACATAAATGGCATTTGCATATATTTAATAAACATATAGCCTTTTTTTTTGCCTATGAAATGCAGTCTGAGAGGATTAACCTTTTATGTTTTATGTTTTCAAATTGAAAAGTTTTTTCTTTTAATTAATTTTCGCTTAGTCTTTAACATGTTGATTGAATATTGATAGATAGCTCTGGGGGTTGAAATTTATATAAAACTTTAAATTTATGACTGTTTAACTGAAACTCGGCCCTAGGGAATTCTGTTCTGTTCTTGGCAGGGTGAAAGTGTTTTTGTTTTTTTTTTTGTATTTTAATTTACAAAAGCGAAAAAGCAAAGTGCCCACAAAAGATGAGAATGATTTATGGCCAGCCAGCTGCCATTTTATGAGTGGGTGGCTCAAAGAGACAGCCATTTTTATTATATATGTATATATATATATTTAAATATTCGTATTTATTGTTAATCGTCTATTTAAATATTTAATCAATTAAAACTGAATTTTTCTCTTGATATGTTCAAATATTGGTCCAATGATATTGTTTTTTTTCGCTGTTTATTTAATTATAAAAATTTAAGCATAAATTGTTAAACTCCACTTAATTCATTTTACAGTAATAAGCAAAATTCTGCGTTTTAATTGAAATTCTATTTATGTGTTTACTCTGATTGTGCTTGATTTACCATTTCATTTGGCTTTGAATTTGTCTGGTTTTTTTTTTTTGGCCGATTAATGGATTAAGTATTTTCCTTAGTACGTGACTTTCATTACAAATTTCGTTGGTAAAATATTCATCAGATTCATTCATAAAATTCGAAAGATTTGTATTTCATTTCATTTAAGTTGAAAATTGTGTGGCACATAAAAACGAATGTATAAATACACAAAGTAAAACAAATGTGCATACATATGTGTGGTTTATAGAAGTGGCTAGACGATCTTAGCAGTACATGCAGACATTGCTATCGAAAGAAAAGTATTTTCGGTACTTCTCTTCTTCATTCATTCATTCTCTGATTAGCAAACTACGCCCTGCCTAAACGGTAGCCATAGAAGGCGGCAACTGGCCTATGACGTGAATATGGGAACTATGGTTTGAAATTTATTTTTTTTTTCAATCCGATACCATAAATTATGCGAACTAATTGTACACGGATTTGTCCAATTCCGGAAAATGGGGGACGCCCTTGACAAACTTAATTTAAGGGAGGTTCAATACAAAACTAGATTTGTAAGCAAAAGAGTTGTGCCGATTTGCATGAACTAGGTCAAATGAACTATTAATTTTATTGAACTAATGAACTAGGTCTCAGTGTTTGAACTAAAGTTCATTTTTGAACTATTGTTCGTTTTATGAACTATAGTTTATGAACTATTCATTTTATAAACTTAAGTGTATTTTTTTAACTAGAGTTCACTTTTTCATGGAAAACCATTCGTTTTAGAAACGTTCAAAAATCAAATGAAAATTGAAATGGTAAGTTTGCTGCAAAATTGGTAATTAAATTAAACTATAGTTTAAAAAAAGAACAATAGTTCCAAAGTGAATAGTTCACAGAATGAACTATAGTTCATAAAATGAACTATATTTAAAAAATGAACTATAACTCGAAAGTGAATAGTTCATCAAAAAAAGAACTAATGCACTAGGTCATTGAAATGAACTAGATACTTCAACTCTAGTAAGCAATATGGGCCAAACAAAGGGGAAAATAATTTTTCAATCTAGGGATGGATTTTCTAAGTTCGAATTACAGGGGATGGGGAATTAATTATTTCCTTGCAGAGGGGGTTTTTTTTTCTAAATTCTGCAGATGTTTGTAACATTTGGAAGGAAGCTTCTCCGACCCAATAAAAAATATATATAAACTCCGGTGCATAACTATAGTTGCACCCAACTTTTGCAGCTTACGTGTTTTTAGTGTGTAAAAGTATCAATTGACAATTATAAATAAAAAGGGAATCAAAAAAAGATGAAAAAGAAACATAACAACAAAACGAGCAAAGCAAAATTTACCGTCAAGATTTATTTTTCGTTTCATGCCTGGTGCATAACTATAGCCGAACAGTTAAATTTCTCTTTCTGTGTTTGGTTAGCAATAAGTTTGGTTGTCTCAGTTGGCAATTTTCTGTAGAATAAAATTATACGCCAGGGGAGAAATTTGCCTTTAAGTGTTTGAAAATGCCATAAAGACATGAAAATAGCTAATTTTGGGAAAAAATGGTCGCTCCGTCAACTTGGTCCGAAATTTTTGGAACAGTCAAGTTTATTATGGAAACTTTATGGACGGAAAAAAAAAACAAAGGCCCCAATCTAGCTCTAAAAGCAATTCGTTGCAGAGCGCGTGTTCGTGTTTTAAAGAACTCAAAATACATTCTTTCCCAAAAATTAAAAACGACTGGACGGCCATAAAGTCGGCCGGGTAGAAATTGCCCGAAAAAACATGTCAACTGATTAGACAAAGGAAGTATTTAGTATTTATTTAGATTTATGTTGGTAATTTTTTGAAATGGAAAAAAAATAATTTGGACTCGAGGAAGGAACACTCTTATTTCCAAAAGAAAAACTACGGAGGTGGTTTTTTAATGGTTTGCGGTATTCAGAGCGAGTCTGAATGCTTGGAGCTGGCATTTCCAAGCACTTACATGAACTCTACTGAGACGAAAGAAATTGCATCAATGCACGTCAGTTGTGAATGGTGCGCATGGGTTCAAGCCAACAATTTGAATATTTTGGGGTGGCCCGCACCTGACATAAATCCGATGGAGGGATTTTTGGGCTTTATTAGTTCGAAAAATATTCTTTCAAAACAAAACAACATTTAAAGGTGTCAAAAAGCTTAAATTTACAATAATTAAGGCAAATTAAATTAAATTTGCTGAAAACCCCGGTGGCTAGTATGCCGAATTGAATTTTTGAATTAATAAAAGTTAAGTAATGCCATACTCATTTCTAAACCTTATTAACAAAATTGTTTTCTAAATAGTAAATTTTTCATTCCTAGTGTTGTTTTTTTTGTTTCTTGTTTCTGTTTGTCTTGATTCTCTTTTTACTTATAATCGCCAATCGATACTCTTCCCATACTAACTACACGATAACTGAAAAAGTTATATAGTTATGCACCGGAGTTTACATTGTTGAATATTAAGAGGAAAAATAATTGAACTGTGGTTTGGTACTAGAGGATTTATTTAACTCCACTTAGAATACTGTTAATACTCAGAATCACAAAAATCTCAAAAGTAGGCAAAAATTATGCGTTTCTGGTATTTTGGCAAATTTGAAATTTTTGTGAGGCCTCTAAGTGAATCTATGAGGCCGTTATGTTGTCGCCATTACAGCGAATCTGCCGCTAAGTTAAACTCAATTAACAAGCGTTACTAAATAAATACATAGAGCTAGCTGTGACATTCAGACTTCCCAGCCTCAAATATTTTTTTCAAATATTCTCAATTTCTAGCAGAAAGTTCAGGTTGCCTTTAACTTACTTTCAAATCAACTTTTCTCATTTGGCGTGGACTTTCCATTGGCCATTCTCCCTTCTCAACTCAAGTTCCATTGAGTACAATGAAATTTCAGTCATTTACGTAAATTTCAATTAAGCATTTCAGTGGCTTTTGACGGTCGACAGTCGTTGGGCTGCCTGACACAGCACTTGGTCAGAACTCATGCTGTTAAAATCCAAATTAATTAATTGGAAAATCAATGAGAGTATTATTTGTAGTATTTTGTATACCCTGGCAGAGGGTATTGTAATATAGATCTGATTTTTGTAACGCAACCAATTAAAGTATTTATATATATTCTTGAGCAGCATGATGAGCTGCATTGATTTAGTCAAATCCATTTGGCTTGAAATACAAATAGACTGAACATTTGTTCAGGATTATATCTTATAGTTTAAATTTTATTTTTATATTTTTATGATTCAATACACTTTTGCCGAATTTGTTACCTCTTTATATATAAATTATCTGAACTTCAAGGGTATATAAAAATTCAGCATTTAGCTTTCTTCTATCACTCTTATTTTTTTTATTTTACCTTAAGCCACACAACTCCCATTTGTTATGAATTTTATTTAATGATATTCATTTTCTTTGTAGCCCCGCAACAAGGAACAGGAACAAGAGGTGCTTAACTGGGTTTTTGCCGTCATTGGCGAAAAGGTGCCCAGTGGACAGTATGAGGATATCTTGAAGGATGGCATTTGGCTGTGCAAATTGGCCAACAAATTGGCGCCGGGTTCGGTGAAGAAGATACAGGAGCGTGGCACCAATTTCCAGCTGATGGAGAATATTCAACGCTTCCAGGCGGCTGTCAAGAAATACGGAGTACCCGAAGAGGAAATTTTCCAAACAGCTGATCTGTTTGAGCGTCGTAATATTCCACAAGTCACATTGTCCCTGTATGCTCTGGGTCGCATTGTAAGTTGAAGAGAAGGGAATCTATATTTAAGTTAGGAAAAAATATAAATATCAGCTGATTAGTTGGGGAAAGATTTTATCCTTTGGTCCGGTATAAAAAATAGTTGAACTCTGGATTTTTAGATTCGAAGAACCGGACCTATATTGTAATTGCAATGCAGCAAAGATTGTCAACAGATTTGAACTCTAAAATGGTTCAATTGAACCCCAATAAGTTTTCAACGCAAGATTAAAGAATTTCAAATCATAAAATGAGTCAGGATCAAGGTATTTTTTGCTTTGTTAATTTGAGAAACTTTAAGCTGTGTTTTTATATAAAAAACGGATGAACATAAAACACTCTCGACCTTGAGCCGGCTATCCCCAATTTCTTAATTAATATTCGCCTTACGAATTTGGGGTACAATTGTACCCCGGTACAACGTTGGTAAGCGACCACTGAAATTGTCTAAAATCGTCTGTAGCCTATCTTCAAACGATAGTCACACAGGAGCAAACAATAGTACGGTACATTTAAATTTATAAATATTTATCTAAAATCTACTGAACGTCAAACAAAGACTAATTTATTCTATTGAAAGAATTTATAAAACATTAAAACACCATTTGAAATTGATTGATTCACTTAAAAATGTACTGGGGGTACAAATGTACCCCAAACACGGTTTACGTTATCTAGCATTAATGATTGAATTGTGATTGTAATTTATTTTTGATTTAAAATCCATTTCTCTCTCTTCTCTCTCTCTTTCATAGACGCAAAAGCATCCCGAGTTCACTGGCCCCACTTTGGGACCCAAAATGTCTGATAAGAACGAGCGTGTCTTCAGCGAGGAACAGCTGCGCGCCCATGAGGGTGAGCTCAATCTTCAAATGGGCTTCAACAAGGGCGCCACTCAGTCGGGTCATGGCGGCTTTGGCAACTCGCGTCACATGTAAATGCCAACCCAAAAGCAAACAAAACCAAAACACCGGAATCTAATTAGTTCAAACATTTGTTGATTTGTATCTCTTTGCTCTAAATGTAATTTATATATTATTATGAAATAAATAAATTAATTTAATGTAATATAAATGTCAAGTTGCTGCTCATTGGATTAGCATTATGTGGCAGTGGCTGTTAATTAGGCAAACGAAAGACATTCGAGCATCAACATGGCCATGAGGGTTAAGTGGTTTTCCACTGCCAGGCAGGCTTAAATAGAGCCATGCCAACCTTGTACTCACACACGCACACACACACACACACACACACACCTTTATTTCTTTGTTAGACTCTCAGTTTCTCTCTTTTATTTGCTGTCGTCGACTTTGGTTCTGTTTGCTGGTCCACCTGAGATTACACAAATTACAATTTCAACGCCTGCACGGACAGCGATAAGCATAAGAAATGTCAAGGCCATTTGTATTTCTATCTATGTGAATGTGTGTGTGTGTGTGTGCCACTTAGGGTGGCAACGAAAAAAACCTTGGCCATCTCAATCTGTTTGGTTTGTCTGCACTGAAAGAAATGTTTAAATAACTTTGTGGTTTTGTAAAGATATTGTAAATAGTATAAAGCAATTGCTTTAGATTTCTTAATTGTTTTAATGTGCTGTACTTGGAAGAGTAAACCTTATTTGAACTCCCATTCCATGTAGAGTAAAAACATACTTTAGCTGAACTTTGCTCAAAATATAATATTAATAAATTCAATAGTGTAAACATCAACGTGTTATTATAAAGGGTTGCATGATTGAACATGCGACCCTGTTCAATGTTGGCATAATAAGACAATATTCAACAGAATTTTTGTACAGCTTAAATTATTAGCGTCGAAAACAAAAGTTAAAGTACTAAAAAAATCAACACTTTTTTACACTACTAACAAAATTGCAACAGAAATGATTTCAATTTCAAATTAAATCATTTTAAATGGCTTTAGCCTTATTTTTTTGCACAGCAAAGATATTGTGGCCTAACCTTCGAACGTACATTCATAAATATGAATACTTATAAAAAAATTACACATCCGCAACGTGGTCCCAAATGGACGGCAAAAGTAGGCTTGATCGTCTTACGCATAACGATTTTTTACACAGACACAAAACTTAGTATTTCACCTGGTTCATTCAAAATTACAAAAGTTCAATTATAAATATGAACAATTAAAATAAAATATTACGCATTCGCAATGTGGTCCCATATGGAAGGTGTGCATAGGCGTGATCAAGTAATGAGACGATGTTTTTACAAAGCAATGACTTTGTGGCACCAGGTGCATATGAAATTCTGTCCGTCCAATTATAAATAAAATTTTGTTTCATAAAATTACGCATCCGCTATGTGGTCCCATATGGGCGGTCGAGGTAGGCTTGATCGTCTAACTTGACAATTTTTTTTAACTGCAAAGACATCGAAGTACCTGCTGCATTTAAAAGTTCAAAAGTCATAATACAAAAATTAACACTTTAAGGGGTTCTTCTAACTTAGAAAATTTTTTTTTCGATTTTTTTGTTTTGCCTTATTATTATAGCTTGGATTGCTTCTTTTATCCTCTTTAAACCATTTTCAAATATTCGAAATAGTTTAGCAGATATATCCATTTTAGTGGAGCAATGTTCTTGCTAACGTGAGTATTTTCAACGTTGCTCAAAACTTTAAACGCTTTTTTCTCGAAACGACATTTTTTGACCTGGTAGCCATGATTGCTCCTGTTCTACTAAACCCATTTTGATCAGCTATATTGCAATTGACGCAGAATTGATGTAATTCTGGCCCATACCTCAATCAAGAGGAAAAACATTTTTTTACTATTTGTTGTAGTTTATTGTAAAAAAATCTAATTTTAAAAAAAAAATCTAAATTTTTTTTAAACGGCCGCTCATTTAAAAAAAAAAATTAAAAAAATATAATTGAGGTACGGGCCAGAATTACATCAATTCTGATCCTTACCTCATTTTCCGTTTTCAATTCCGATAACCTGGAGTCCCGGAATCATGGCCCTCAAAATCCAAACCTTTTTTTAAATTTTATTAAATAGTTAATTTTTAACATAAATCCAACGAGAAGGCAAAGCTAACTTCGACTGTGCCGAAGTTTTAATACACTTGAAAAACTTTACTCCAACTGATTTAACTGGAAAAATATATATAGGATATAGATATCAGATATTTCAAATTTTTAAATTATTGACAATAAAAATTTGATACCATAAAAAAAACTTTTCTTAGTAAAACACATTTTCCGACCGATCGTTCCTATGGCAGCTATATGCTATAGTCATCCGATTTTGATAATTTTTTTCGAAATTATGTGAAAGCATATAAAACTAATATATACCAAGATTGGGGACGCTACGATAAAAAACAAAAAAGTTTTTCTCACTAGAAGAAGTTTTTTGACCGTCCGTTTATATGACAGCTATATGCTATAGTCATTCGATTTTGATAAATTTTTTCAGAATTATGTGGAAACATATAAAACAAATATATACTACGATTGGAGACGCTACGATGGAAATCAAAAAAGTTTTTCTCACAAAGACTTATTTTTCGACCGATCGTTCCTATGGCAGCTATATGATATAGTGATCCGATTTTGATATATTTTTCCAGAATTATGTGAAAGCATATAAAACTAACATGTACCAAGATTAGTGACGCTACGATGGAAAACAAAAAAGTTTTTCTAACTAGACTTGTTCTTAGACCGATCGTTCCTATGGCAGCTATATGATATAGTTATCCGATCCGGCCGGTTCCGACATATTAGTTGCGTGCAGTAAAAAGAAGACTCTGTGCAAAATTTCAGCTCGATAGCTTTAAAACTAAGAGACTAGTTTGCGTAGAAACAGACAGACGGACAGACAGACGGACAGACGAACGGACGGACAAGCGGAAATGAACTCAGCTCGTCGTCCTGATCAAGAATATATATAGTTCATGGGGTCGGAAATGAATATTTCAATGCGTTACAAACTTCTGGGCAAAATTAATATACACTTTTCAAGTGTATAAAAACAAAATTGAAAAAACTTCAATGATTTTCTCTCCGGATTTTTTTTAAAACACTCATAAAACACTCATCAAAGGTAGAGGACCCGCTTAAAAAAAAGTTACGCATGCGCCATGTGATGCTTTTGTGTAGGCCAAATAGTAAAGTCGTTTTTTATACCCGTTACTCGTAGAGTAAAAAGGGTCTACTAAGTTCGTGCAAATGTATGTAACAGGCAGAACGAAGCATTTCCGACCCCATAAAGAAAATATATATTCTTGATCAGCATCAATAGCCAAGTCGATAAAGACATGTCCGTCTGTCTGTCCGTCCGTCCGTCTATAAGACTATAAGAGCTTGGGCTACTATTTTTTCAGTGTAGACTTGTATCGTCTGCACGCAGATCAAGTTTGTTTCAAATTTTTTCCACGCTATTTTACCACATAAAGATTTTGAAAAAATAATATCGAAAAAAATGATAATCTGAAGATGCAAGGTCAGGGATATATGCTGGATGTGCCATCACTTCCCTGTTTAGCTCCAATAACACTAGTTTACAATATAAAAAAAAGACCCATTTAAGTATTTTCTTAAGTATTTTGAAATGCTGAATTCAAAAATCAAATTCAAATAGTTTTGTATGCTTTTATAAAACCAAAGATTTGTCTGTTAGAAAGTATGGGAGTAAGGATTACCACAAAGCCAATGCTTAGTATATAAACATGTGTATTCCAAAGCTGTGTAATTCTGTTTTTAGACCAGAGAACGGCAAGCATGCATAGCGAAGTTTACTTGAGCTAAACTTATTAAGATTTTCTCAAACAAATTTTATCAGTGTGTTCCTACACCTTGGAAATCTTTACGGTACCACAAACGTTTATCTTCACTTGCCTATGCGTAAAACAAAAGAGCAAAAGGGGCAAACCGCGTAGGGAAGGCGACAAAAACAAACAAGCAAAACTGAAATGCAGACAAAAGAGAGAAAAGGTAAAGAAATGGCAAATGGCGTCTTAAGTTGAGGGCCAGGCGTGTGTGTCTGGGTGTGTGCACGTTTATTTCAATGATCAAGCAAAGCGGAAATGGACCTTGTGTGTTTGTGTTTGGGTGCGTGTTTAATTTCCACTTGTCGAGGGTGGGCAAAAAAAAAAAAAAACAAAAACAACAGAGGCAAATGAAATGGTCACTCTGACAGCCAACTGACGGGCTTTCCATGTGTGTGTGTGTGTATATATGCTCCCTACTCCATTAATTTAATTTTATTTATGTTGACAATTTGCCTCCCTCACACACACACACACAGAACAATGCTGATTGTTTAACAAATAGTTTTGTTTCCCTTTGCCCTGAAAAGTATGCTCTAATAATGCAATTTATTGGCCAACACGAGTTGACAATGACAATTGTTCAGTATTTGTTGTGCTATTTGTGTGCAGCTTATGCACTCCACACAGCAAGTGAGAGGGGGAGGGGGGGAGGGAGAGAGGTGTTTGTCCCCTTCGAGCTGTTGTTTCATTGAATTTATTTTATTTATATTTATTGTGGTCAAAATGACAATTTATTGTCATTTGTATTTATAGCGGGCGGTTTGGAATTCGTTTGATTTCTACTTTTTCTCCTGGTGTTTTCTAAATTTGTTACAATAATTAAATAAATTATGCTTTAAGCCAATTTAAGTTGTTTCTATTCCGTTGCATTCCTTAGGTACAAATTGTTTGGCCATCATTTCTAACAAATTCCGCCAACAACAATTTCTTTATTATTATTTGGCTTAAACATGCAAGCGCATTTATTTCGCTTGTAGCCAAGTTTTGTTGGCCACATTGTTTGTTGCCGTTGTTGCTGTTGCCTGATTCTGGCGCTGCGGTTAACAGAGCCAAAGTTGTACAACATATTTCTACCTAATTGCTGAAACTTTGTAACAATTTATAGCTGCAATGCAGTGGCAACCCCCTCCCCTGTCCACCCTTGCGCTTACCTTACCCAAATACGTTGACTAAGTAAATGAAACAGTTGATATTGGGCATAAATTTAACAAATGGCAGCAGGTTAAACATGCCAAAAATGTGTGTGCCTGTGCCCTTAAGCGTTACCCATACACTAAATCCCTTGGCAAAAAGTCACCATCTGTAGTCCAACTTTTGGTTTGCTCCTTGAAAGCATATTTCATGCTCAACTGCACACAGCTCGATGGTAAACAAAGCAACACTGCAAATGACACTAAAACCTAAAGCATTAAGCATCCGTCTGCTTCTTACGTTTTCTCCTTTCTCTCTCTCTCGTTCACTGTCTTACTTCCTGCAATAATTGCTGCCAAACCGCTGGCTGCAATCATAAACAAGCCTGAGCCAAGGCAAAGGCAACTGAATCCGTATCCACACCGACAAATGCCAGTTGAGAGCCGTAATAACAAAACCCCAAAAACCGGAGAACAGCAGCAGCAACAACAACAACAACAACAACAAACATACCGAGTAACAAGTGGAAATGCCAAAACCCTAAAAATGTCTACGACTAAACAAATGCTCAGTGGCTAAAGTTTGACCAGCTAGAGAAATACCATAAAAATCTAAAACTGTTAAGCTTATTGCAATATCATAACTTTTTAGCCAAATGAGATGATTAGAAAGGGGGGAAAAAAGAAGCGTATGGCTTTATTAAGAAGTAGCTTAACTTTAATGTGTGCAAAGGATGCACTTAGAGCGTAGGAAAAATGTGAGATCATAGTATGAATATAAGTTTAAATACCAAAAGAAAGAATAAGAAATGAAAGGCAACAATATTATCTCTAGACCATTTTTTAAGTTCCTCCAGCTCAATCAACAAAATATTGAATATCGAACTGGCTATATGTGTACCCTTGACAATATGTTAAAGAAATTTCTCTGTGACCATCCTCAATCAAGACGAAAAACATTTTTTTTAATTTTTTGTACACAAAAAAAACTTGTAAAATCGATTATGGTTTTTTAAATTGCCGCCAATTAAAAAAAAATATATTGAAAAATATGATTTAGACACGAGCCAGAATTACATCAATTTTGATTATTAGCTCATTTACCGTTTTCATTTCCGATAACCTGGAGTCCCGGAATCATGGCATTTTGGAGACCTTTATTGGCAGGCCGATTACTTGTTGAACAGCCCTCGAATTCCAAACATTTTTTAAAATTTTTTTTCTATAATTAATTTATTACATAAAACTAAAAAACCAAATGGAAAAAGCTCTCATGGATTTCTCTCTAGATTTTTAAAAAAAAAACATTCAAAAAACCCTGTTCCAATGAAATTAAATGTTAAAATTGCAAAATTCTCATAGATAGAATAGATGTTGGGCTATATGCTGAAAAGTATAAAATAAAAATGATTTATTTTGTAAAAATAGCCATAAATCGACTAATGCCTGACTTCAGTGGCCAATTTTGACTCTTTCGCATGGTCGAATATTGCGCGTTTGATTTTTTACAGATGCATTAAAATGTGCTCTGTCGAATAGACCAGATAAATCCAGAAATTTTTGTCTTTTGTGACCACAAGAAATTCGTGGGGGCAAAATGTACTAGAAATCCGTTTTTTCGGCTCATCTTGGAATTAAGAGCTGATAAAACAAAACCTGTAATGCAGTTTTGTTCAGTGCACTCCATTTTTATATTATCAGTTAAAGATAGGGCTGCACCAAAAACACTGTTGCCCTGTTTAATTGATTGATGGTGCAAGGTCGGGGATATATGGTGAATGTGCTATCCCTACGCAAATCAGCTCCCATAATTTTTGACAAGTGACCAAAGAAATATGCGGTCGAGCTTTGTCATGATTTCTTTAATTATTTCTTTTTTTTTATTTAGCTGACGACACACTCACAATTTATTTTTATTTTTTTCTTCTTTTTTCATTCATTTTTTGGCCGAACGGTTAAAACGAGCCAGAATGAAAGGCGTCGAAACGACAATCCAAAGGATAAAATGGAGCTGGATTGGCCGTACTTTGCGTAAAAATGACAACAGTGTCGCAAAAAAGGCTATGGAATGGAATGGATAGAGAAGCTCGAAGTATCGGCAAAACTTTGGGTGAACTCAAAGCAACGACAAATAATTCAGTTCGGTCTATTGGAGGAGTGGTTGATGTCCAGTGTTTCTCGAAAGAATAAGGACCCAATAAAGAAGAATCTAAAGAATTTAATAAACATTGAGCAGCATTGTATTGCGCGATTGTAAATAGTCTTCATGTAGATATTATAATGCACTACAGAATAGCGTGAAGGGGTACATAAGTTCCACCATTAAAGATTTTTTTTTCACTGAAACACAGATTTCTTACCCAAGCCAAAGGTAGGATGGATTTAGTTTAGTCAACGAGAGGGGAGGGGTTGTTAAGTTTAACCGTGTAGAGGGCGTTCCTCACCCTTAATGCTTGTTTTAAAGTAGTGGAAAAAAATTTAAGGTACATTACGAAACGTACGCGCAAATGTATTCAAACATTATGGACGAATAAACCGCTTCTATTTCTTGATTATTCTGCAAAAGCAGATGAAAACAAAGAATCAAGGAAAACAGAATATACAGCAAAGAAAATTTTTGTTGCAAATTTTTTAAAGAAAAAGTGATATGGCTCAAAGAAGACTGATCCCAAACCAAAACTTTCAAATCTTTTAATCATTTAATAAAATATTTTGGTTAATTTTGTTCGTTTTTTACATAAATTAATAAAATAAAATTATTTGTTTTATTTATTTCGTTCTTATATAATTTTAATGCAAAATCGGATTTTAATACTTATCTTTTTCATAATTTGATTAATATTTATATTTTTGCCAGAAATTTCATCACCTTTTTTTCACACTTCCAAAGTTTAAATTACAGGGTATTTAATACTAGTTTTACCAGATGGTTAACAAACGAAAAGCACAAAATATTAAGTACAGCAGCAACATCAGCTGGGAGCTTACTTTATATTTATGCGGTATTTTTGGGTACACAAAACAGAGTCATTAAAATGCGCGACCGCCGTAACCGAAAATGATTTGTATTCGGGCACATAAACTGCTTACATTTCGCCATACAAATTGACTTGCAACACTCAAGCGAATACATACACACACACACACACTCACCAACCATCCCTTTGGTCAGGCAGTGGCGTCTTGCTTGCTTTGCCGCTCCCGCTAATCCTGGAGTTCTGCTTTTGTTTGGCCATAAATCATAAAATACTTTTGGTCGGGCATATTAATAACCAAAAGACAGTCCATAGCTTGATTTATGCCTGGTTAGGGGTTTTTTTCAATAACCTCCGCTTAAGGTAAGAAGCTTAGGGGCCAGCACAGGTGTCCACTTGGATTTATTTCTGTGGAAAAAGATTATGCAAAAGGAAAATGTAACGAATTGCTTACAAAAAAAAACTGACAAAATATTGCTGGATTTTTTTTCCTTTTTACCAAAAATCAACTTAATTTATGCTGCATTACAGCGAAAATGTGCATTTATTTACGAAAAAAACAATTAAGAAGATAGAGTGAGAGCCAAAATGTGTCGACACGCCAAAAAAAACATGCACGAACAGTCGCAACGCGGCGTATACGTAATCTGCATTTTGCGACCAAAAAGTTATCGATTTAATTGGTGTTAAAATTTATGCTCAACCAAAAATGCGCAAGGCAGGTGCATACAATTCCAATGAAATAGAATCGAGTTCACCGTTCAAGGGTTGCACCAAACATTTTTCAAATTTTATGCCCAAAAATATCAATTGGATTAACAAGAATATAGAAGTCGTCGCTCAAATACTCTTCAAGTAATTGACATTTATAATCCCATTTCCGAAGATTAAGTGTTTACGCGACTCAGGATTTTAAGTGCAGTGACAGAAAAGAAAGGGTACTATACCTGCTGACATTAAACGTCCTTTAGGTATGAGCATTTGAGATTGGAAGATTTGTACCACTGACCCTACCACATCCATATTTCAATAATCAAAAAATTGCTAAAATAAATCAACTAAGAGCATAAAATATAGCTTGTGAAGGAGATAATTATCTCGACTGTTCTGTAAAGGATCGAATTATCAAACCAAGTCTTCGCCAACTGTTAGGAAATAATTTACTTAAGCTAAGACGACACTACGTATGAGAGATAGACTTTCAAAACCGTTTCCCAGACCCTAAAACCAATTTTTCCCGACTTGTTTCTTAGCTCTTAAAATGCATCATACAACTGAGGTACACTCTTATACACATATACACTACATCAGCGGTGGAAGATTAAATTGAAGATTAAATTTGGTAGCAGTCCAACAAGAACAGAGAAAAAAATCCTTTAAAAGGGAGGCTCGAGTCGAGCAGCGATCCACGCACAGTGTGAGTTTATTATTGTATTCTTTCATTGCCCTTGCAGTTCTTATTATATAAGCGCAGGTACGGCTCACGGGATCGAAACTAAAATTACCAATGTTTTAATTTTGTGTTATGGTTTTTGCTTTGATTCGCACCATGGTTCGGCTCAAGTCTTACCCAATTTTAATAGAAAAGCAATTAACTTAACCAAGTTAAAAAAAAAATATTATTTCATTACTGGAACACTTAATTTTATTTATTTTCATTTTATATTTATGTCTTCGACTTATTGTTTGTCTATTATACTTATATTAGATGATAAAAGCCCATTAAACTGGTTTGATATTATCAAGTAGCACAAAAATTGTAAATGTCAATCATGTCAGTTCTCATTTCCAAAGTCGATCGAGCGGAATTGGTAAAAGATGTGATTTCTAAAAAGGATTCGGTTTGAACTTTTTCCCATGAAGACAATTGACAATCGGTTATTGGAAATTCTGGGTCACAATAATTTGATCAATTTGTAAATATAACTTTAGTTAAACCAAACCAATCATTTTGGTTCGGATCTGGTTCAGATTCAACTGTTTTTCCAAAATCGATTCGGTTAAGAAAAGAAAAGTCGAAATTCCATGTTCAAACCTAGGCTGTGCACAGCCCAATCCATTAGAGATAGGAAGCTGATTTTATCAAAGTAGTTTTCTGGAAAATTCAGTTGGCAAACTGAAACTTATTTCTTAATCATCCGATCAGGATTAAGCTCATTTTCAGAAATTCAACAATAACTGCTTACCTGTCTTTGGTGTCTACCGTATGGATAATGCAGCTCCAACGAAAAAGGTGTTCATTTCGAAAGCGAACGACTTAGGGAGAGTCCGTCAGAGGGGACGTCCCAGACTTAGATAGAAAGACCAAGTTGGGAAAGACCTCGGTAATTGTCTAGAATAGGTGCCTTTGCTCCAAAAATAAAAATAAAATGTCCTTTTGTTGGATCGGGAATTATAATAAATTTACATGCAAAAAAAGACGCTCTGCTCATCTATGGTTTCTTTTTAAATGAATTTTTATATATGCAGCAATGTTTTTCTAAAATCTTTTTTGTTAATTTTTCGAGCAAAGTCACCTATACTTGACAATTACCAAGAACTCTCCAGGCTTGGTGTAAACAACGGGAGCCAGAGAGCGTGAAAGAGTAGCGACAGACGGTTGTGATTTATAATCGTGCCAAAAAAGAAGAAGAAGTCTTTGAGAAAATTCACACCCTTCACCACCACCAAGCGAAAGTTTAGTTTCCGAGCGTTTATACTTATTTTCAAAGATACATATTTTAAAAAATTTTTGAAAATCTAATCTTTAAAGTCTTTTATGAAAATTCCATAAAATCGTTATTCACTTTTTTTTTAAAATCCCATCAACTGAATGGAAATTGGTCTGGTAAATTAACAATTGGCTTACGATTAGCTTCCAACTTCTTTCGTAAAGCTACTAGTATATAAAAATTAAAGCGCGGCTTTAAGACTTAAAAAAATGTACCAACTATTTTAAATGGGTTTTAAAATTATGGAATATTCGACTGCAAAGAAAGATATATAGTAATTCTTTATGGAGTCGCAAATGTTTCCTTCAAACATCAGAGCAATTTTATAATACCCTCTGCAAGGGTAAACAAACCGTAGATATGCGCGAATCTATTTAACTTGCTTTTGAGCGTGAATGCTTTGTAGGAGTGTGCAAGCAAATGAATAATAAACAGCAAACAAATTCAAAGTCTTAGAATCATCATAGATAGAAGGCTTCATTTAAGGACCATCGGTGCCTTTACAAAACGGTTCAACTGTATTTTATTGTATACTCTACACTTTGACCTATTTCAAAAATAGTTCAAGCCTTTTAACTGTAGAGTATTATTAAAACTTTTGCTAAAAATTTAACTGCGCAAAAGTGTTTTGGCCTAGTAGGCATGGCTATTGGTTTTTTCGTTTTATTTACGAATAGTTGAATTATTGTTTGGCGATTTGTTTAAACGTTGAAAAAAATGTACCATCAATTGGTTTTGCGTACTTTTTGTTCACTAAAGTTTTTAAAGTGTTTGTTTTTTTTCCAACTTTGGCTGCATTGGGCAAATATTTGGCATTGCCATTGAGAGCGATTTTAATTAATTTGCCTTGTTATTGTTTTGGCAAGTAATTAGCAATTAACTCGGTACATTTAAAGGCCTGCTTTTGGTAAAAAAAAGTCAGTTAGCGCGAGGGAGAGACAGACAGCACACAAATAGCCTGAAACCAAATTGATGTGGCCATTTGATGTTGAAGTTGGTGGAAGTCTGTTAAATAGCCTTCGGTTACACATTTTGAATATTGGTTTATTCAAGAATTTTTGCTCTTTTCAAAAGCCAAACACAAATTTTCACACACATGGGGATTGGCGGAACAAGTTGAAATAATCCGCAGCCAAACTGCATCATTTTAATGCAAGTTGAAGCTCTTGCTGACATTTATTGCAGTCAATAAATTTGCAATTAGCGTCAGTGCCAAAAAACCCTAGCTCCTCCCACTTCCGCTCTCGTATTCTAATTGTAATTGCATTTGTAAAAGCGATGGAGTTGAGCTTTTGCAAGGGTTTCCACATTGGATGCCTTTCGTCGCCCTGTCAAGTTACGAGGTGTAATGGTATTAGTAAGTCAGCGTGTGTGTGTGAGTGAGAGCATTTCAAATATATCGCAACAGCTAATGAATATTTAAGTATCATTTGCATTTAGTGCTGATGGCATTTCCATGCCAAGTGGGAAACAAAAAAAAAAGGGAGGAAAAGAATAGAAAGGGTTGGGTAAATTGAAAATGAGCATTTTGCCTAAACCCGCCGGGGATTCTGTTGTGTATATATTTTGGATAATTAAATTTACATTTCTATGTGGCCTATTTGTTGGGCCAACAATCATTCAGTTAATTTGTTTAGCAATTTATTTGTGTACATACGAAATGTAGCATGTAGGTTCATATGGAAGAGCAGCTAAGGGCAGCCCGTGGCACTTTGCACTTACTCATATTTACTCATTTGTAGCTAAACGCACACTACTCAAAGAGTGCTTATTACTGGAATAAATGATATAATTGTTTACTCCATTGTTCAGTATATTTTGTTACTTATCTTAACAAGCCCATTTATTTAAAAGATCTAAATAAATGTTAATCGACCAAACACTCATGGTGGGGCTCTAGACTCTGCAAACCAAAGGGCTCCTCTTTACGTGGGTTGCTATTTAAATTTCTGGCCTAGGTCACTTCTAGCCATTTTAGGACCAATTGGCCTATTCCCAAAAAAAGTTTTGACTTTTATCAATAAAAGCTCCATACAACTCTTTTATGTGTGACCACGTTTGATATCGATTAACGATTAATCAAAAATTTACCTCGGCAGAAAAATGGATTTTGAATTTTCACAACTTTCGACGTGGATTATCACGACAAGAGTGCAACGATGTAAAATCTTGGTATGGCGATGAAGCACCATCCTATAGCACTGTAAAATATTGGTTTAATGAATTCAATCGCGGGCGACGATCGCTCGAAAACGAAGGTCGTGAAGGTCGTCCAAAAACAGTCGTTGTGCCAGAAAACATTGATGCCGTGCGTCAACTGATAATGCAAGATCGTCATGTGACATACCGTGAGATAAGGGCATTCTTGGGGCATTTCTTCCACCAGCATACATTCGATGAACACCTGGGCGTAACAAAGGTTTTTTCTCGTTGGATCCCGCACAATTTGACAATCGCTCAAAAAAAGGCTCGTGTGGATTGGTGCAAAGAAATTTTGAAAAAATATAATCGCGGTGTTGCAAAAGACATTTATAAGATCGTCACAGGTGACGAATCATGGATCTATGCTTATGAACCCGAAAAAAACAGCAATCGACCATGTGGAGCCAAATCCAACGAAAGTCGTTCGTGGAAGAAGCACTTCGAAGCAAATGGTCGCCTGTTTCTTCGGTAAAACTGGTCATGTGGCGACTGTTCCGCTTGAGCAACGTAGGACGCTCAATTCTGAGTGGTACACCACAATTTGTTTGCCTAAAGTCTTCGGAGAAATTCGAAAAACGAACAAGAGAAGACAGATCATTGTGCACCATGACAATGCCCACACCAGCGCCTTTTTGACCAGCCAAAACATCGAATTGATGGGTCATCCGCCGTACAGACCTGACTTGGCACCCAATGACTTCTTTTTATTCCCGTACATTAAGGGAAAAATGCGTGGTCAACGATTTTCGTCGCCAGAAGATGCTGTTGAAGAGTTCAAAAACCATGTTTTGGAGGTGTCTCAATCGGAGTGAAAAAAGTGCTTCGACAATTGGTTTGAGCGCATGCAAAAGTGTATAAATCTTGCTGGAGAATACTTTGAAAAACAATAAAACCATTTTTGATCATAAATATTCGCGTTTTTATTATTAGGCCAGAAATATATATAGCAACCTACGTAGATGGGTGTCGCATTTCTCACACTCTAAAGTTAATCAGTCATCAATATTACATTTTTTTCCTAGTTAGCTTAATATTAAAAGTTGATGCAAACATTGTTTTCTTTGATTTATTCCTTTAATTGATGCAATTCCGAAAAATACCAATCTCGACCAGCCACAAATCTTTCAAGCAACTAATTGCCTTGCATTGCGATATTTTATCAAATTTATGCCCCTCTCCCAATGTTATTTGTGGTTGCTTGAAATTTGTTCGCTTGGTTGCGCAATAATCACCTTTAAAATATATATAAAAGTTAAATTATGCAAAAAGTTTGTTTTTCAGGAATTGGAACTGCTGCAACTTCAACTATTTGCGAATGCCAAACGCATACCAAAAATGGGCGATAATGATTCCGTTAAAGATATTTTCTGCGCCCGACTTGCCCCAGAGAATGTGTTAGTTTTGTGTGTGTGTGTGTGTGTGCGTGTGCGGGTTAGTGGGTAAAACTTTTGCCAGGTGCAAACGCGCAAAATCAGCGAAAAATATTCGCGCACAGTAAATAAAATGAGTTTGCCAAAGCACCACGACAATTCCTTAGGGGAGAAGCGCGCGCTGAGTAGGAACCATTAAGCGGTTTTTAGTCGAACACTTTTGCTTGGCTTTGATCATAATTGCGATAGTGTTGATGCTGACGATGATGGAGCAAATGCAGCTGAGTTATGCAGATTGTCGGGGTCACCCGTGCTTTTAAGCTAAAACCATAATGTGCACAATGTGGTCAGAATACTGACAACTGGCACGCAGCTTACCAAATAAAATATGGAAGGGAAAAGGATACTAAAGCTTACCTGATGGCACAAAATATTATCATCATTTGACTACGAAAATTGGTAATCTTGTCTAAAAAGGAAAAGCTAAGTGGGCAATTAGATATTTAGGTCAGCGAAAAGTTCAAACAATCAAAATGTGTGTAAGAGAGAATCAGAATCAATAGTTAGGGGATTCACGACAACTTGCTTAATAGATAACCTGTTAAAAAAATGAAATCTCCAACAACAAAATGTACTACCGAAAAATAAGTGACATCACCAAGCCTAGAGGTTGTCATGTGGTTGCCTGGTTTAAAATTCAATTTCAGTATTGGTAAACGCTTAAACATGTATTGTAGAATTGTAGTATTTTGATGATAAAGCGCCATATTTTATAAAGCAATGTGTCACTTGACCTTGGTGACATGGTGTAGAGGTTAAGTGTGAGACTGGGTCACAAACTGAGTCAAATGCTGACCGGGCGCTGAATAATGACCCGACCCACACCCAGATTCTATTGTGGGGGTTCGGTTCTAAAAAAAATAAGATTTTTTTGAATTTAAATGTATCCTCTTACCTGACGCGACACTCTTCCCGCCCGAAAGACTACATAACACAACTCATCTGAACCTTTGTATTTGTTCGTAGAGGACTGACGTTTTATTTGTCTCTTTTTTTAATCACATTTATACTTGTTTATTCACATATGATAAAGCTCTGTGGCTGTCCTTCTGGAAATACCTATTTATGTCCACCTTATTGTCACTCACTGAATCCATACCGATAACTTTGACTTCACTTACATATCCCCGTTATATATACGCTAGTCACTTTTAAAGGTGGCCGTGTTTTTTGTAGGTTTTATAGCCAAAACACACATCAAAACGACCGAAGTCAGTTGGCAGTTCACTCTTCTAAATACATAAATGATTGCTTCATCTCAATATTTATGTGATTGACTGCCACTGTTTATAACATCTCTTCTTCAAACTCTTTTTTTTATTTACTATTATAGATCCCCCGACCCGAACCACCTCGGTTCTCAATTTGGAAGTCAACAAAACCTGAGTTCAAATTACGGTAAGGTCGGTTTATAATTAATTTTATTTTTTTTTTTTTTTTTTTTTTTTTTTGTTCTTTAAGAACCTTTTAACGATTGCAATTATATAATGCAATCACATATTATTTTAAGCCATTATCTTTTCGTATATTTTAAATTTACGTAACATAAATTTTTTCAATATAGTTGGCTCTGTTTTATTGAGTTTTTAATAATCAAGAAATTTACTCAAAAGTGTGTTCACGACAGATGAAGATTAAATATTATTTTTCAATAGGTTATCAAATAAGCAAGTTGTCGTGAATCCCCTAAGTGTTTTTTTGTCTCTCTTTTCAGGCGACAAAAGAAACTTTTGTTGCATCCATACTGAAAGTAGTGAAGTTAAGTTACTAATTTTTTGGTGACCCCGACGTTTATTTATGACTTTTATGTTTGTGTTTATTATTACATAATTCATAAATGTATTTATTACAATTAAACAGCTGCACCCAGAGAAAAAAGCAAATCGTAAAAATTAATACAATCATAGTTAATTTTACTATGCTGTTTTCAAATATAAAACGTATTAAAGTCCAATAGAAAGCGCTTTGATTTAACTGAAAACATACTTAACCACTGAAGTTAATATGAATATAGTAAAATCAAAGTGAAATTCACTTAAAATCAAATATTGCTGTATTCAGATTAAAGTAAAATCATATTTATTTCAAATATACGAAAATATGTATTGCTTAACTATGTTTAATATTATTTTTAAATATGAGTAATATTGCTTTTATGAGGTTCTCATCTTAAAAATAAAGTTTTGTATGTTAATTTTAAAATTTTGAATGGTTAAAGGTTTTTGCACTTTGCTGGTTTTGGGCTCCCCAACCAGTTAAGGCATTCGTGTCATTGGCTGTAGTTCGTCAGGCAGAAAACCAATGATGTAAAATAGTGGAATCTTCCGAAACAGCTGTATGGTTATCCATACAGCCTCATTTGTGTATTGTGTGTGTACTGTTTCTACAGTTATGCATAACTTATTTGACCCCTAAAAACTTGCTAGATTAAATTGAAACTATTTTTATTTTGAGGGGGTACTTTTAAATTAAAGTTGGAAAATGTTTATTTCAATATGAAATGGTGTTTATATTGAATATGTAAAAAATTTAAAGTACTATAAAGTATATTAAAGTTAAATATTATATTTATTTAAATTTAATATGAATATATTTCATAACTACTATGAAATATTTAAAATTAAATATTTTTTTGTTAAATTTAATAATTTTGTCTTTTTATATTTAATATGAAAACTATTAAATTTGACTATTTTCATATTTAATATCGATTTAAAGTGTAAGCACTTCAGATTAACGAATTCCATATTTAACGCAAAATCAATGGCAAAAATATTTAAGTCAACGTGAAAATATTAAAATTTCACAGCATTTTTCCCTGAGTGTGCGACTGAAAAGAAGCATTTCATTAAAATCAGGGGGTTCGAATAACTTAAGAGAGTTCAGTTTATGATCCGGTTCGAAGGACCGAAAACAGCCGAACCATAACGGTTCTACTGGATTCGGTTCATTTCAGCTTTGCGGCCTTAATTTAATGCATAAAAAACATCTTCGAAACCTAGAAAAGGCTTGATAAATACCATGAGGACTCTGCACCATGAATTTTCAATGGTTAAGAAGTGGTTTAAAAAATTAAGATATTTAAAAAACATTTTGAAAATAAATGTTTTGTTTTACACATACAAATACAATGGCCGTGTTCAGCAGAGACACTTGATAACTAATCAGCTTACTAAATCTGCTCTTATTATTTAGCATCCTAAAAGCAGATGTATATGTTATAAAAAAAACTATTCGGATCCTGAGATATCATCATAATTTTCCTTTTCGTTTCTGGGAAAGCCTTCGTGAGCTGACTCAGCTTCACTTTTATCGGTTTATCAATCACTTTTGCAAATACATAACATTTCACTTAATTGACGGGACTGCTTTATTTGCCTACAGAACGGCATGTTATCGAGAAAATTCGATTGTATGAAGGATCGCACATATTCGCAGTTCATATTGGACATTTTACAAGCAAAACGACTGACTGTAACAGAAAATAAGCATACTAGCTTGAATACAGGTGAATCAATCTACTCCCATTCCAATTAAATTTGCTGTAAATATTTACAGAAACTTGGTTAGGGAGCTTTTATTAGACTATTTCTCACCGTTTGAACATATGATTACGGGTCGCCAACTTATATTTTATAATAATTACATACATAAATGTTAATTTTTTATTTTCTTAGCAAATCAAAGCATCTAACATATGGCTAAGGGGGTTATTCCATGGGATTGCCAATTTTCTCACCCTTTTTGCGATTTATCGATTTATTGTGATCGAAAGTGGCCTAAGTGAAAGGAAAATGAATTAGGACATTTTCTGAACGGAAATCATAAAATCAAAAAACAATTTTTATCTGTTAGGAAGTTGCTATCCCCGGAACTAGGATGTTTTAAAAATATGGTAAAATTTATTTTTAAAGCGGATTCGAAATTTTATTTTTTCTTAATCTTGATTATTTTGTCCATATAAATATAAACAATATCGGTCATTCTGTTTTGCTACACCTAATTATTACATTCTTGTCCAGAAATTTATGAACCAAGAGAAATATTGAAAAATCGGCTTAACCTCATATTCTTAACATGTTATAGAAATAATTTTTAAAAAACATTTGCTTTTTTAAAGCTGTCACTTGTGTTGAGAATTGTTTTTACACATTCTTTTTTCAGTTTAGACCCCACTTTTTTTAATTTTCCTATCACAGCAGAGACCTCAATTGTTATTGTAGCTACCCCATATTTCGTTGATGTCTTGTCGTATGCAAGCTTTTCGTTTGGCTTACGTTCACACATTCTTATTCGTAGCTTTACGTCCACTTTTAAAAGGGTGTCCCTTTATTAAATGTATAATTTGCGGACCACTTTAAGTTGGAAGCACCAACAGCTGGTGGTGGGGTGGGGCGAATTTTCAACATTGTCAGCATTTTAGCTTATCACAATTGCGAGCACACACATAGTGAGTGGGGGGGGGAGGGGGATGGATGGACACGGACTTAAATGAATTGTCAGTGTCTTGAGACGGGCACTGCAAATAGCAGCAACGAAATTTGTTAGATCCTACGGGGACTTGCCACGCCAATGTCTGGCGCAATGACAGCTGTCAAAATTGCTTAGTGCAAGTTGTTGGGCATGCCAAATATTTCGTTACCTTTGACTGTGTGTGTGTGTGTATGTGTCTGCGGCTGTCAGATGTTTTCGTGTGTTGCTAACTGCATGAATAAGTGCTCATCTATGTATATGTATATGTGTATGTGTCTGTCTTGTCTGTATTGTCTCTAGTTTCGTATTCACACCCATATCCAATTTGCATGTTGACGGCCAAGGCGAAACGAGTTTTGTGAAATGCCGACCCCGGGGAATGACATTGATTGCTGACGCCTGTCGGTGGAGCAGCGAAAGCTGATCTTGACTCGCCTCGCCTCGCCCCGCCCCCTCGACCGGCATCAATCTGTTCGCACACAACTAACAAAACAAAAAACAATTTTTGCAATTACTTTAAAAATATGCAAAACATTTCAAAATTGCATTCCGCCAACACAACAACAGTCAGCACATCCGGACACACACTGGGGGGACACAGGATGTCACGTATTCTCTCTGCGCTGCGTGCATGTCCAGTTCATGTGCCAATGCCCGGGCTGCGGGAGCCAAAGTAAAAGTCAATTCAATGTCTGACTTGAGTTGCAAGGACATGTCCTTTGGACAGCAGCACCCACACAAGCTATGCTGTTCACAGACAATGAAACACTGAGGCTTAGGCAATGACCATTGTCATCAAAATGGGTTTTGTCTGGAGGTTAAGAAAATGATTTTAAAGAGTTCTAAGTGATTTTGTGCCAAAAGAAGGAATATTCCGGTGCTTCAAAAAATCTAAAAATATTGAATCAGTATTAAATCAAATTTGCGGCACGATATAAACTAACTAAATAGTAAAATTTTCTAAAAAAAAAAAATAGTTTGGTTTTACAGTCGTGACTGAATGTAGTGAACAGCGTTAATCCTCTTTAGTCAGTGGAAAAATAGCATTACATTTTGCACGCTGATATTAAGGAAGCAGGTGGTAGATTTTATGCAGATAAAATGTACAATATAAATTTGTAGATTTCATATATTATGAAATTTTTAACATAAACAGATTATATTCAATTTATAATATCGATTCATTCAGGGACGGAATATAACACTTATTTTTATAAAGCTTTTATTAATATAAAACAACACCCAGAGAAATCAGCACGATTCGGCAAGACTGAAATCGGCTTCAATTTAGTTTTTTCGTCTTGAATTTTCAAGAAGAAATCTGCTTGAAATCGAGAAAACTTTGTGTGTTTGGTGGCAAGGGAGGTGAGACAAAAAATCGGGCTTGAAAATTCATCTGATTTCAGTATTTTCTTCTTGGATTCAAATTCTGTCTTGCCGAACTCTGACACGAAATCTGCTTGATATCAAGCACGATCTGCTCGATTTTTTCTCTGAGTGAATGAATCTCATATGGTAAAATTATTATAAATACACCAAAACGTTTGTTTTTCTTTCCGCCATCGATATCCACAATAAGCTTTTTTTCCCTAACTTTTATTGTAATGGTAAGAGTTATTTTTTATCGTTACATAGTTAAAAACAGTTATTGGAAGACCTGTATAATTAAACTCATGTAACAACTGTTTATTAAAAAGTTAATAAATAACAGTTACTAAAGTTGTTTTTATTGCTCAGAACATAACAATTATTAAATAAGAGTCTTTAATAATTGTTATGTTTATTTACTCAGAAAATAAGATATATCGAAAGACTTTTATTATAAAATTCAGTAAATAAAACATTTCGGAGACCTTTATTGTTTAATAAAAGTCGTTTTATTTATTATAGTTTTAGCAGTTTGCTCTCGACGTGAATGATAAATTATGTGTACCTTATCATTAAAGAAGCCTTTTATGTTGTGATTATAAATATTATTCTCTGACTGAGTTATTTTCTAAGTAATACAATAAATGTCTTTAATAATTGTTGTTTCTGAGTAATAAACAAAAAGTTGACTTCCTAATAAAAGTCTTTCTACAACTGTTATTTACTGAGTAATATAATAAAAGTCTTTAATAACTGGTATACTTGGAGTCACAAAAAAAAGTTTTAAACAAATGTTTTCAGCGGAGTAAAAAAAAGTCCTTAATAACTGTTGTTTGTAGCCTAATTAAATTAAACTCTGGATTTATTTGCCTTGGAATAATAAAGTTTTATGTATATTGCCTACTTTTTGGGGCTAGGTGTTCTAAGGAATTACAAAAAAGGAATGTATATCGTGGGACACACGGTTCGAGCGACGCTCTTTAGGTAGAAAATCAGAATCAAAATATGAATTCTTTCATAAGAATATAAAATTATTTTATTATTATTTTATATAAAATAGTGTACCTGTACCAGTTCCAGAACCCTGATCCCAAATCACAGATCACTGACCCAGATCCCTGATGCCTGAACCTGATCCCTAATCCCAGATCCAAGATCCCAGATCCATCTCAGATCCCAAACCCCAGATCCCTGCTCCCAGATACCTGATCCCAGATTCAAGATCCAACCCAGATCTTAAGTCCCTGATGCCAGATCTCTGATCTCAGAGCCAAGCTCCACCCCAGATCCCAAATCCCTGATGCTAGATTCCTGATCTCAGTTCCCTGATCCCAGTTCCATCCCAGACCCCAGATACCTGATCCCAGATCCGAGATCCATCCCAGATCCCAAATCACTAAAATCGAATATTAACACAAATAAAAACAAAAATCAAAAATAAAGATAATCACACGCAAAAAAGCTGTCGCAAAGAAATCACAGTCCAAATTTTTCTCGTTTTAGTCCCCCAGCCGAACGTCCGGACGGGTCCGTTAAAGAGCTTCGCTCTAATAATAATATTGCATACTTTTAGGAACCAACCGGACTAAGTCATTGCGAACTGCCGTTTGCATTACCTACTTTTCGAGGGCAGCCAGGCCACAAAAATTATTAAAATGTCTTAAGAAATTTGTTATTTGTGCCAAACCTTTAAAAAATTAAAGAAGAATCAAAAAATTATTTTTTTTTGCATCAAAATAACACTGGAGAGTATCAAGTTGATATTTTTTTAGCTTTTTTTTATTATTTTTTTAAGATGATTAGCAGCAGTTTGACTTACAATATTTTTTGTTAATTTGATACCAAGAATTTGACCTGAGACCTTGAAAAAACTAAAAAGGCTATGCTTACATATTTTTTTTATTTTCTAATCTTTAAAAATATTTCTTCATCTCAACATATTTTATAAGCTAAGGATACAAAGGCAAATAATTTGTCCAAAATTTTGATGAAAATTTGTCTAAATAGCCATTATTTTTGCATGATTTAAAACTAAGGAAAAGAATCCACAAGTCATTTGTTTAAATAGTGCCAAATAATTTCATATTTTGAAAAATTTTCATGAAAAAAAGGTTCATGAATCCACTTCGTGATACTGAACCCGAATACAAAAGCATTTTTGGAGCACAGTTGGTTAGTTTGCACAACTGCAATTTTGTTCAGTCGCGTCAGTTAAAGGGTACATTACATTCGTACTTGCTCCCCTTTCTGTCCCACGCTTCAGTTTATTGTAGCCCGAGCCCACTGTGCTGGTCCGGATGCCTGGCAGCCTTGTCTGTGTGCGCCATTTTTCTATGCAAATCAACAAATATTTAAATAATCCTTAGAGCGCATTTTGCCACCGCGCATATGCAAAATGCAAATTGAATGCCTGCTCACTGCTTTAAGCCAACCTGCTCGATGATGGGCCCTTTAAGGCTGGAGTTGATCATGAAGATGCCAGCACATTGGCCGCAAAACATATTACACTATAAATAGACAACATTTTGCCATAGATATGGGCCTTGAGGTGGCAGCAGCAGTACCAGAGAAAGAGAAATGGCCATCAAATATTTCACGTTAGCGTTTTCATTTTTCTCACATGCCCCATCAGACCAGCTGGAGGCGGGGTTGAGTCAGAGTGTTCCACATTTATCTTAATTTCCAGGTGAGGTGAAGGCGCACAGCGGTTGACTCTGATAGGCAAACCAGCTAATGGCATGCGACTTCGCTGTGAATGAATCCTTCACGCGTCCTTGGCATGCCAGCAGACGCTTTTGCCTGCCCAGGCAAATGGCTTCTTTTCGAGTGTGTTTACCCCAAAAATTTGTCTCGTGTGTATATATTTTACACGCACACACCGTGGCTTACCTCAATCTTACCTGCATTTCAAATGGCGGAGCAGAAGGCCAAAAAAAAAAAAGAACACGAAACGAAGTTCGTTGCCTTCGTCTGCCGCAGGCAGGACCAACCACAGTCCAATGAGCTGCAGTGAGTGTGTGTGTGTTTGTATAGAAATTGTGTATATGCCAAGACTGATTGGCATTGCAATGCGGAGAGGGGTGTAGGGCGGAGCACATGACACGTGTTAGCAAGCAAGCTTGAAGGTGCAGAGTGTGGAACAATTTTTATTGATTGCATTGATTTTAGTGCTCGATTTGTTGCGTTCCCAGCGACCCACATTGTCCGCGTGCGGATCTTGCGGGCTTGATTAGGCGGTTCGTCAATGTTCTGCGTGTGCTGAATTGGTTGAAATTTCCACGCTAATGCGGCTGATTAGCAAAGAGTAAAGGAATTTGTTTTGTCTTGAATACACTTACAAAATGGAAACATATTATTTTTACTCACTAAAACATGTTATTCGAACTAGCTTTCTTACATCCTGACGCAGGACATTGCGACTTGGTTGGGTCTTCTAATAACTAGGCACACTCAGAAAAAAAAACCGAGAACTTTGTACTTAAATCAAGTACAAACGGTGACAATAGTACGCCAAGTACGAAAATACTTGATACAAGTACAAAATACTTGGTTCAAGTACGATTTTTTCAATCCCGAAATACTTGATTTAAGACCGTTTCGGGATACATTAAGTACATTTTGGACTGTTCCAATCCCAATTGGTTCAAAAAAAAAAAACTCAACACCTCAACATAATGGGTTAATTCTCGGAATGGCTCAACCCTGTGTACCCCCAACCCGACTGTTTTTATTTTTTCGAGAAACTGCTTCCGTAAATGTGTGATAAGAATTATAACCCACAGTGTAAGAGTGTAGTAGTTGTTGTGGTTTTTTCTAACGTTGCATATTTGATTTGGTTGGGGGGGGGGGGGTCACTGAAGTCTTCTTTTCTCTGAAACATATAATAATTTTATAAATTAATAATAGCTTACTTTACCTTTCCTTGTCTGGGAATCGAACTCGGGACTTCGGGACTGAAGCACAAGAACGGCTGCGTCTTAGCGCACTCGACCGCGTCGCGCTTGCGAGACTAGGCGCCAAATTACATACAAGTACGTTTGCTCCAGACGGCAAAACGAAACTCAAAGAGAGAAGCCAAGAGAGCCAATTTGCTTTTGCTCTCAGCTTGTGCGCGCTCTCACTCGACACCCATGAACAAATCATACTTATTTTAAGTACAAATCGGTATTCATTATATCCCGTTCCCGTTTGAGTACAAAAAATTCTTGATTTAAGTATTTCGTACTTGATTTAAGACTTTTGTTCTTATTTTAGGAACATTTTCGGTAAATTTTAAACTTAAGACTGATTCGTACTTACTTAAAGTACAATCAAGTACGAATTATACTTGAAATTTTAAGTACGAAACGGTATAATTCATCCCGTTCGTTCGAGAAAGGGCTTAGTATCGCTAGAAATGCTTTAAAAACCTGATTTCCTAATCACTCCTAATCACAAATGAATGCACTCCGGAGTAAAGTCATTTCGACACCAATTTGGTCCTGATCCTGACCAGGATCCTGGGAGTTATGGCCTACTTTATTAATAGAGAAAAGTCAGTACATCTCGTCTGATTGAAGCATTATCCAGGACTTGGACCATCAGTATTTAATACACAAGGACTATCTCCTGGAAAAAGCACATCCTTATAGTCCCTTTAATAGCCAAGTAATGTCACAATTTGTGATTTTAGAACAATTATAGTGACCACATGCAAAAAATTTAACCCAATTCTTTTTATATTTTCAGATTTTTGGCATATTTTATACTAGCCTGCTTTTTTCTATTTGTTTTTTTCCTTATGACCTTCCAAAAACGAAGGAAAGATAACTGTGTATAAAAAAGCAACCTGAAACCAAATCAAACTGCTCATTAAGCATGTAAAGAATTTTCTTACTTTTACAAAACAAATGCCAACTTTCACTCTTTGATATTTGTGGTATAGAATTGCAGAGTAAGAAAAATAATCGGAAGCAGGAATTGCCTGGCTGCTGTTTTGTTAGCTCATTGGGAAGGGGAAAGAATAACAGAAATCAAAGTCAACTAGTAGCTATGACGACTTTGATTTGAGAATTTAAATGCCATTTTAAAATGGCTGGAAAAATAACAAGCATTTTGTGTGTGTGCTTTTCATAATAAAACCCAATAAGGCAAACACACACACATATGCTTCACGCTTAGGCAAACAACACGGTGAAGTAAAGGAGAACAACAAGAACAACAACATTAGCACATTTTGGGGACCAGGCAACCAATGAACGTATTCATCATACGCCACGTAAACCGGATATAATAATAAAAGACACCCAAAGCTGAAAAGCGAAAACATTAAAAATAAAGTCAGTGGAAAAGCGAAACGAAATGTTGTCGCAGGAATGTTTGCTTTCATCCAAAATTGTCATAAAACGTGTGCCAAAACTGTGCACCATCCTGGCGCGTATTTCCATTATTTCCATTACCAATAAAAACAAAATTTGTCAGGTGAATATCATAAAGTTGATTGGTGAAAGGTGTTTGTTTACTTCGAGTAAATTGATATGACAAATTTTTGGCGTCGTCAAAACGATACATCAAAGCAAGAGAACGAAGCAAATTATGTATAAATTTCCCTTAAGCAAAAGTTAATAAATTTCATAAATTATTTAGATGATGTCTTTTCCTTCTGTCTGCCATTTGTGGCCATTTTTTTTTTCGATGTATTTCACACATCAATAATTCGTTTCATGCCTGGTTTGCTCTCCGGTGACAGCTGCTCTTGCACTTCCGCTTAGCCACCGCATGCATTTCCGCTAAATTTTCTCTAATTTTCCACAGATGTTCAATATTATTTATGCTGCATGTTAAATAAGTTTTACTCTTAAAAACAATTGGAAAAGTAATCCCGGGACGTGGACAATCGAATAAAACTCAAATAAAAACAAGCCAAAGCGTAATTTAATGACCAACAAAGGAATACTTTCACCTAAAGTGGAAACGAAAAAAAAAAGAAACACAAAGTCAAGTCAGTTGAAGGAGCATCTTCTGCAATGAACCTGAACCCTTGCACCAAATTGCATTTACCCCTCACCCCTCAGTCCCACGCAAACGTACAGCATCAACAAGAAAATGTACAAAGTTTTCTTTCGCAATTTGTTTTGTTTGCTTCTTGCTTCGCTCATTTTGTAAACAGCAGGGAAAATTGCACAAAACTTTGGCCCGAACACCAACCGAGCAAGAAAAACACAAAAAGTTAAAGGTGCTCTCATCTATTGGATAAATCAGGACTCACTGGCCATGCTGGATACCTGCTGTGGCAACAGCTGCACCTGCTGCTGCACGGACTGTGAATTGTTTGAAATGACTGACTGACTGACTGAATGGATGGCTGGCTGGCTGGTCCTAAGCAAGTTGAACAAAAGACAGCTACTTTTTCGAATGTTGATGCATTAAATGCATTGATTTCTAGACACTTAAATTACAGTTTAAGGGTTTATTTTAAAGTTACTCGCAAACCTTTTATAAACCGCAGGTAGTTCATGCAGTTGGTACAAATTCCTCTTGGTTTTATCATCAGTAGGCCAGCAGTTGCCTTTTGCTTGTCAGAGTTGCGGTTACTCGCTGTGAATCCCCTGCGAGAAAACTGAAAAGCAAACTGCAGTCCAATTTGGGTGGGTTGTCCATCCGTTCTGGCATACAACTGCAATAGTCAGCGGTCAGAATGCAATTTTGAATCCAAATTTAGGGGCCTTATTGAAACTTCTTTTGCTTAGTTTCCAAAACATTTGAACTACAGCAGATAGATAAATGACGTCGCTTGGTTTCCAAATTTTATTTTGATATTTTTCTCCCGTAACATAAATCAAAAAAAATAGATAATGGAGTACTCTAAAATATTACTCAGATATAATATAGGCAATAAGTCCGCAAAGAATATGAACACAATGACCATATTTTATCGGACTTAAAGTCCATATGAGAAAATTGGATACAGTGTTAGTATTTATAAGGCTAAAATGTTAAAAAAAATTATTTTAATAAAGACAAAAAAAGACAAAAAGAAAGAACTTAAGGGGGTTTTTCAACCGTTGAGAATTCAACAAACATTTTTTTTTACATTCCCCTTTCATCCCCTTCAATTCATTTTCAAAAAGTATATTTTACGTTAGTCAAAACTTTAAGCGCGAATTTCTCGAAACTACTTAACCGATTTTGATCAGCCATGTTGCAATCGACGCAGAATTGATGTTATTCGGGCCCGTACCTTTTTATTGAGGAAAACTAATTTTTACTTTTTTTTGTACACTAAACTAAAATTTCCGACAGTTTTTTAAAAAAAATTAAAAAAAATTTGATTGAAGTGCGGGTCAGAATTACATCTATTCGATCTTCCCCCCCCCACCTCTTAATTGCAGGCCGATAACTCCTTGAACAGCCCTCGAATTTCAAAATTTGTTGTCTTTGATTTTTGATATAATTAATAAATCACACAAAACAAAAAACCAAATAGAAAAAGCTCTTAAGGTTTTCTCTCCAGAATTTTTTTTTTAAACACACTCAAAAAACTTTCCAAATGTTTCAAAGGTTACGGTTCAAATTTTAATATTCGAGTTTATGCAAGAAGCCAGACTTCTAAATTGGTGAAATTGAAAAATTAAACAAGTTATCTATAGGAACTGGTAATCTCTGTGTGGCGCTGTCTAATATAAGCTGTTCGCACCCAACGAAAGCTCTAAGAACAAACTCTCGTCGTTTTTACACGATATTGCTTCTCTTGGTTATAACTGTTTTGCGATGGATCGCTTAAGATGCAACTAGTAACTAGAGATAGACAAACATTAAAAAATAAATATTTATCCATTACTTTACTAGAGACCCTCAAATCTTAAAAAATATATTACGGTTTTTCAAGGATTAACCCAATATGGGTGTGCTTTAACTTTTTTATACCCCTTACTCGTAGAGTAAAACGGATATACTAAGTTCGTGCAACAGGCAGAAGTAAATATATTCTTTATGAGCAGCAAAAGCCAAGTTAATCAAGACGTGACCGTCCGTCCGTCTATCTATTCTTCTGTATAAACAGAGCTACAATTTTTTCAGTGGCGACTTGATTAGTCTGCGTGCAGATCGGGTTTGTTTTAAATATTTGACACGCCCCCTCCCGCCACTACAATATGAAAAACCTCAACTCCCAAATCGATGTTTGTTACACTGAACAGATATATAGATCCACCATACAGCATTCCCGATCAGATAAAGATGGCCAGAACCGCCCTTTTATAATTTTACCGAGCCTTGTTATGTCACCATTTTTGTATTAAGGTACCAACATAAAAAAATTCCTCACCCTTTTTTATGACTCTGAGAATGACCGCCAGCTGGTTTTCAAAAACACGATAAATTCTCTAAGTAAATGTTACATTGGCGCAAAGCCCCAAAGGGCCAAGCCGAGGTTGATTCAATTCTCAAAGGAGGTCAGAGAATTAAGAAACATATATTTTGTAATTCTTGGAGATGCCTAAAAGAATTTAGCAAACAATTTAACAAAATGGATTTAATAAAGAAAAACAGAAAACATTTCGAAAACTTCGCGGAGGATGAATAAGTTAAGATGCAACCTTGTATGGTATTTGGCCAACCATCGAAATCGCCGACCCCGTTTTACTTAGCACCTTCCCAGTCAATTTATAAGCTTTACCCTAGCCGTTAGACCAATTACTATTGCGTTTTGCTGTTGCCTGGTCACTCTAAATTCTTAAAGGCCTCTCTGATAATATTTTCTGAGTCTCAAAATATTAAAATTTGGCGCCTTGCGAACTGTGTAAAGAGCTGCCCATTATCGCCCAACTGGCTATGCGCTGCCCATACTGAGTGTATGATTTCAATACATCGAGGACGAGAAGACGAGGTTATTGGAAAACTTGACTAAAATGCGGTAAGACCAATACCCCAATTCAGTTGCCAAGCCATGATCCCAATAGGAGGACAAAAAGAGCACCTAAATTAATAATTATCGCCACCAGCTGAAAGAAAGCCTCAAGTGGACACAATTAACTGAGACTGAATTTTAATTTGAACAAGATACTTTGATTACATGTTACTTGAAGTCATATTTATACTACTGCGATCCTTTTTTTCTCTCCTTGCTTTTCTACTCAACCTTTCTACTTGACCTCCTTTTCTGCTTAAAATTTGTGAAAAAAGTATTTATTTGTAACGGCATAGTTTGCTTTTAGCTCAAAACCCTCGAGAAAAACAATATTTATAGTAAATAGATTTTGTAAATACTCTTCAACTGTTTGCAAACCAATCTTATACACTTTTCCTCTAATGAAATTCAAATTGAATTAACAAAAGATCCTTTTTTTGGCATTTAATTCCAAAAATTGAACTGTAGCTGGGATTCATTTCCAAGTGCTAGGCAAATCGAAAATCGCCAAACAATGGCAACGAAATGGGAATCGGAAAAGAAAACGACCCTCTGCAGCCCTACCTAAAAAAAAAACGCAACAACATAAAATTGCAAAACAAATTTGAGCAGTTTTCAGAAATTCAGTTACGATTCTCTCGCATCTGACAGCCACTTCATATGAAACGAAGGCAGGCAAGAAATGCCTGAAAAACCGGACAGTCCCAATGGATGCTGGAAGTGCCCCCCCCCTCTCCTACCCCCTCGAGAAAATAGAAAACAAAACTGAGGACGCACTTAACCCAAATTTTGATACGTAGGTAAAATAAAGCGAAAACAATCTCAACAATTTGCTGTTAATAATTAAAATGCAGTTGATGAAAGTGTCTGTAAAAGTTCATTAAAAAGTATAATCGAAAAATAAAATTTAAATTATATTTGAAGCACTTGAAATTACAAACGGGGGTTTGGGAATGTTATGGTTTGCTGTGATGCATCTTTGGTTCAATTTTATTTGCCATAAACACAATTTGTTGATGTCTAAATGAAAACTAGCACAAATCGATTAAGGGTTGTGTCAAATTTTTGAAATCTTTGGCAAATTTTCATTCGATTTGTCTGTTTTTTTGCAAATTTGTTTCTACGTGGGTTGCCTTTTATGTTTGCAGCCAATAATTGGAACTGGATTAAACAAAAAGACAGAAATTGTATGCTGATGAGAGGACGGGGAGGCTCTTGAAACACTACTCTATAGACAAACCTTGCATTCTGCTTAATGCTTAAAAATTCTGGTTGATTTTTACCCCTTTTTTAGGGGGTGTGGCAAAGCTATCTAAAAGGGAACTACATAATTCTACTCATAAAAAAACAAATCAACCATTTTCATGCTTTAATAAAGATCGTAAGATGACAGACGGTGTTTGCTTCGAGACCGGAGAGGGAACAGAAGATGTGCGACATTCCATACTCCCCGTCCGCGACCAGCCCGTGCGCTTTTGTGGCCCTTAAAACAGCTGAGCAGTGGGGTCTTCCCAGTCATCGAGTTGGTCATTTCTGTTTTGCGATTAGACTGGTTGGATCGCTTGCCATTTCTAGTTTACTTTAAGCTCGAAGATATTTCGTAATATAAGCCTTCACGTTACCATAGGCATACCTACGTTCTCCCTATCGGTTAGGAGATTGCCGGAAGTGTCTGAAAAAAGAAGTGTGTATCGTGGAACACACGGTACGAGCGAATTTTTGCACAAGAATATAAAGCTATTTTATTATACCTGTACCAGTCCCAGATCCCTGATCCCTGATCCGAGATCCATCCCAGATTGCTGATCCCAGATACCTGATCCAAAATCACAGATCCCTGATCCCAGATCCCTAATCCCAGAACACATCCCAGATCTCTGATCCGTGATCCCAGATCCGAGATCCATTCCAGATCCCTAATCCCAGTTCCTTGACCTCAGCCGTAATTACTCAAATTGTATCTTGGTATAAATTGATAAATTGTTTAGCTCAATCTAAACTACAAAAAGGACTGAAAATGTTAAATGGCACCTGGTCACATTTAAGGTAGCCAAAGCTTCAAATAAAAAAGGCAACCCTCAACAACGAAATGGCCATATTTGCTTGTCTGTTCAGAACTTTATTTCCTGTTTAGTTTTTGGCAATGCTTTCACCTTATTCCATTTTTTTTTTTCATTTGCTAAATGCTTTGCATGTTTACCAAAATGTTTGTAATACCCCAAGGACACACACTCACATGAAATTTAGTTTGGAAAATTGTTCATTTTATCAAATCCTCTGTGAATTGCTAAAAAATTTACGTTTCATTTACTAAAAATGTTGTGATTTGTTTTGCTCATTATCGAATTTAATTTAAACTATCTGGAGTCTCTAAGGATAGATAATTTCGTTTCAACTTGTTGGAAATTTTACAAATAATTTCACAATTTTGCCTTAAGCTTTTACTGTAACATACTTGTGCCATGTATAAAAGTATGTAAAGCTTAAACAAGTTAATGACTCGCGTGAAAATCAATTTGATATTTTATGAGTGGAAATTTGCAGGCATAAAAAAAAAAGACAACGACAAGTAAAAAAAGAAAGGGAAAGTAGAAAGCTTTGTTAAGTGCTCAACAGGAGCCTGGGAGGAAGTGCCTCTACTTCTCATATGTACAAGTAAGTATGTATGTCTGCTATCTCCCTCACAGCCATATAAATGCAAATGGCTTATGAAAATAATTTGCCAGTAAATTACAAATTTATGGTAAATTGCATATTGAGGGATTTTTCTTGTTGTGCCTGGTTGCCATCTGGTTGACTGTTGTGGTGTAATGAAAGGAACCACCTTGCCAGCACTTACCTGCTGCTGCTCCCTCCAGCCCTCGGGCAGCTGTGCACATTTTGTACTTTTCTTCCATTTCTTATCAGGTTGATTGCGTTAAATGGAAATTGTAATAATTGCGTGTTTAAGGTGAACAATTTTTATTTTTATGTGGTCGGAAATGATTACAGTAAGTGGGCGAAATGAAAGTAGGCCGTTTTACAAAGGCTTAAGTGCCAGGCTCTCGCCTTCCCTTCACCAAAGTGTCGTGGCTCAATAATTTGTATGAAATGCCTGCGGTTTCATTTGTGAAAGAATTTTAAGAAAATCGTTTATGGCGCATGGGGAAACGCATTTTACTTAAGGATGAGTTGAGGTTGTATGTGGTCATTATTTTCATAATTACCCTCATTAGACCTTAACTAAAATTTATATGTGATTATGGTTAATGACTTAATAAATATAAAAGAAATTGCACTTTTGCTTTTAATAATGTAATTTGAGTATTTTTGCATATTCTCGGACCACTGACCAAGGGATGGTGCCTCTTCTGAAGTCACGTTGCTCATAAGAAACTAATGTTTTTTGGCACAACTTTTATTCGAAAGTTTATGATATTAATAACTGCTGAGGTTTCATCCATAAATTTGCTTTCCGGTTTTTTTTTACCAATTTTGATCAACAATTTCTGTTAAGTGCAAGGAGGACCAATTCTCAGACAGATCACTTCTAAGGCAGCTATATGCTATGTTTATGCACCAAGTAGCAAGCTTTAAAACTAAGAGACTAGATCAGTGGTCGACCACAGGAGCAGAGAAGTTGCCAGTGGCAACTGAGAAAACATATACTGAGAACGTGGAGAGAGCTTTTAAAATGCTGAACTTTTCTGCTTTCATTTTATAGAATAGAGAGCTTTAAAGCTCTACACAATGACAGCTTTTCTTTTTTGACTCCCAAATAGTATGGCAGCGACTGAAACTCTGCCGACATCTCTGATAATGCGGCCGACCCCTGAAACATGGTGTTCTTACACAGCAACTTTTTGTCAATGTTCCAAACCTAATTTAACTAAAGTATTTTTGTCCAGCTTATCACGAAAATCGCCATAAAAATATATTTGAATTTCCCAGTTATCGAGATATAAAGGATAAACGGGTTTCTCAATTTTTTTTTAAATATGCCTCCATTTAAATTCTCATAACTTTTTGGTTGTTCCAGGGACTTCAAAGTTCTAAATAAGAAACCTCGTATTCAGATCAAAATTTGATAGGATAAGTGATTGAAATAAATAGAACATAGGATTTTTAAATACTTAATTAAAGGATTTTTTAAAATCAAATTTAATTACAAACAAATAGTTGGAACAACAGTCACAGCCGCATCTGAACTAAACCAACAATTTTGTACGTTTTTCTCTAAAACTTTAAACAAAAAGCCATTTGAAAACCAATTTTTGCGCTTAAGGAATTTTTAAAGAATTTAGTTTCCTTTACTGTCAAATAAAAAAATAAAAATGTTCATTATCTAAATGCATTTACCAGAATAAAACTTAACTTAAAAGTTGTTTTATTTTTCTACCGTTGAGAGCAATCAAATCAGTACATTATTTTCCAAAACCTTAATATTTCGACAATTTTTTGTTTTATTTTACCATTTTTTAGAACTTTCAAATAGGTGTAAAAAAAAAGTTATAGTAAAGGGAAGTTTCGAAAAAATTTTAATTAACGGTTATCGATAAAATGTCGATATGTAGCCGATGGAATTATAGTGTTGGTAATGCAGTGTTATACAAAGTGGGGCTTTCCCCGAACCTTTGTAAACTGAGAGCTTTTGCTAAAGGCGCGGGAGTGAGAACGAAAGGGCAGTATACAAATTTTGTATGTATGTGTGAGAGGCATGAGCATACGCTCAGACGGCAGACTAGCATTAAATGACAGCTGGACCATGGTGGACTAAGTATTTTACAAACATTTGTGGTTTATTGTTTATAGTTCGGCAATGGGCAGTTAAACTGTATATTCGGCAGGCTATTTAAATGTATGATTATTTGATTTTTCACAAAGTTAAATAAGTATCATATATGACAAATGCAGCGGAAGGGTTCGTGAGAAGCACATTTTAAAGAACGTGGCGGTAGATGCATAGGTTAATAATTTCTTGTTCGACAGGCTTATTATGCTTAGGAGATCACTAGAGCCAATTTCACTCAAAAATAGTTTGTGAAGGAAAACTATTTCGAGGCACATTCTACGATTTACAAGAGATGACAGGTCGTTAAGTTGCAATCGTTGCTCATAAGGGGGAAGATGAGAGTTGACGTCCCAGTTTAAGCTTCGAAAAGCAAATATTAGAAACTGTTTTTGGTCATATTTAAGATGGTCTTTATATTTGTGCTACATGGGAGACCAGACACAAGATCTATATTCCAAGATGGTCCTTTCCAATGAGACGTATAATATATGTTTGATGACATAGGATCATTAAATTCTTTTGACCATCATTTTATGAAAGCAAGTGGCTATTAAAGCATAAATAACACAAATATTTGGTCAAGAGGAATTTGATCAATACTATGCTCAAAGATATATGGTTTGGTTTGAATAAAAGTCATTAATAAAAAGATTAAAAGATCACCATCTGTTAATTAAAGATAAGAGCCGATCCAGCACAATTAGAGTGGGAGGAAAATCAAGAAGAGATAGTTTATGTAAATGAAGTTGATAAATACCAGAGTCAAATGCCTTACATAAATCAATATATATTACATCAGTTCGAAATGCACAAAGAAACCCCGAGTTGACTAAGGATGGGAATTCAAGAAGGATGGTTGTTGTAGAACGTTTAGATTGTTTAATAATTGGCATGCAGAAATGCTGTAACTGCTTGGTAATAATCAATCAAACAGCTTTTGTTAGTTTTGCAATGTCGGTTTTTGATCCCATTTTATGGATAGGAATAATGAGGGAGTTCTTTCAAAAACTGGGAAAAACCCCGAGATTTAGGAAGAGATTAAATAGAGAAAGGAGAGGTTGAAGGAGGCCATTAAGTTATAATATAATTTTATTAAGAGTCAGAGAATGAGAAAATTTGGATTTATTACGCTTAGAATTGATAAAGAACTTATGTAGCATTGAATTTAATTTGCTTTACTTCATTCTAAATTATAGTACTTATTGGAAACACGGTGGTTAGAGCGAGATGAACATTGTCAAAAAGTTGACAAAGTTCTGAATGAAATGGTGATATCTATATTTACTAGTCTGCGGCTCTTTCCTGTTTGATTGTCGTTTATAAGCATCAGCTAATTTTCTTTGCTAATCCGAATCGCAAGCCGACTCGGCGATCTTCCAAAATGGCTGAATTGAAACGAAACGTGTTTGCGCGTACTCTCCGATTTTTGCGAGTAAATCGGACATTTCGACAGAATGTTGTGAAGATGAGAAAATGCCTTAAAAAAAAAATATTAAGGCACGTTTTCTCATGTTCATGTTTTTAAAATCTGGGTGGATGTTAAGATAAGAAATGTTGTCTACTTTTAGGCCGCTTAAAAATCATACGCGAGTCAAGCATTGATAATTTTTAAAACGGCCTAAAAGTAGGCAACATTAATTTTCGTCATATATATACCTAAATTTAAAAAACATCAACATGAAAAAAGGCCCTTAATGCAATTTTAAAACTAAGATGAATTCATATGCTTTAATTTTTTTATAAAAAAATAATAAAAACAAATAACCGTTTATAAATGTTTTTAATATAGATCAAACTAAATTATTCGCACCTAAGTGTTCTTCAAACTTTTACTGAACAACATCCAACAGCTGCAACGACTGCGCCTTAATCAAAAACTAGACCTAAACATGTTTTTCTAACCCAACGCAAACCAGACAGGCACACACACATTAGGGTGGAGACTCGACCCAAATATCATTTAACACGCATGTAAACAAAATCGCTTAAATACATGCGCCTGCGAACAGCAAACAGGATGCGCTTCCCATTGTTCCCCCAGCTATCCTTGTACCCCTCCCCCCACCCTCAAATTGAAAGCAAACAAGTTGGTCGTGGAAAAAGCTATGTTGATAGCCACCAGATGGAAAACATCGAAGCTTGGCCTAACAAGAACAACAACAATGGAAACATCATCCACCACAACAACAACAAGAACAGAATACCTAACGTATGTTTGCTTATTAGTAACTGATGACTGAACTTGCTGCTCATCATAATCATTATGGACTGGCCAGAGATTGCCACTTAGTTCGTCGACTCTTGTCGAGTTTGGCATTTCTGGTAATTTTATAATCAAATGTAAAATGAATAATTAAGCTCGAAGGCAAAGGCTAGCTCTGGTCCCTGCTGGCCAAAATTGTGCAAATTTCCAAGGAAATACGTACGGAATCAGTTTAACCAATGAAAGCTAATTGGTAAACAGATTGAGATATGAGTTTAGTGCGGTGAACGAAGGAAGAGAAAGAAAAACTGAAACTTATAAGGCAATAAAGGTACACAGTGAAAAATAATCCATAAGAAGGAGTTTCAAAATTCGTCAGAGGTTTCAACTTCTACAACTTCTAAAAATTCAAAGAAATTTGGAAATCTGCCTCTTTCAAAATGTACATAATTCTCATTTAAATTCGTTGTGTGGCCCACAATCTTTCATCAGCTTAAGCCAGTAAATGTTCACATTTAAGACAGATATTCGGACTGAAAAAGGGAAAACTTGCAGTTGGCTTATCTGTTGTCTGTGTTACGTGCGGCTGTCATTCAGGATTAAGTGCGTATCCTATGGAATTCGTGTTGCCCTTTTGTCCTGCCAAGAACTTTGGCCTACAGAAAGTTACCTTTTCACACACACACACACACACACAGACACTCGCTCATATGACGAGGCGACGACGCGTGTCAAAGTTTTTGTTGCATAAAATTAGGCGCCGCAACCAAGCGCACAGCAGCTGTACAGCAGCTGCCTCATCGACTTTAATCAGCGGCGTGCGCTCGTTTAACGCAAATTAAATTTCTTCTGTTATATAAGAAAACTCAACTCCACTCATGATTAACGCATTTTCCTTTTAATTTCCCCCAACGCACACACACACACACACACACACACTCCCCCAAGCCTTTTGCATTTGTTAAGAAGATTTTAACACGCCGCGTGTGTTTTTCGCTACAAGCTCAGGAAAAAGTTTTCTGTGTTGGTCCACCCTCCGGCAGTTCTCGTACTCATCAGCCAAACAAACTTGACAACTTTAAGACTCCTGTGAAAGGCGAAAGCCGTCGAAGGTAAAACGATGAACGGCGACGACCCCAAAAATTTGGCAAAAGCCTTTGGCGCACTTTCCCGAAACCTTAAAAACAAGAAAAAAAAAGGGCACTTGGTCTCCGTTTTAGTGCATACCCTTTAATGTTAGGAGTCTACTAGATGGAGATGTACCCCCAACGAAAAATAAGTTTTTCATATTCAAGCATTACAAAATGTATTTGTGGTTTAAATCCATATTAAAAAAATAGAATTTTTTGTAACTAAAGAAAACCCCCTTACTTCTTAAAAAAAAAATTTTAGATTTTTTTGACATATAGCAGATATAAAGTAGATGAGAAATCGGCCCTTAGCAGAGATTACTCATATTCTACCTAGCACTATATATCACATAAACTAACAAATAACAGAATAACTAGTAAGATTATCCAGTTTTTTTAGTTTATCCAAAAAGTCGGAAATCCGCACTTAGAACTTAAAAGCTAATAAGATCTAATTTATGTTCTAACGCCGTTATTTTTAAACTAGCTTATCAAATAATATATGTTTTAGATCGGCTCGTTGTCGGCTTTTCTGAAGTACATTAAATACTCTAACCATGAAAAATCCAATAGACAAGATTTTTTATTCGGATTTAGTTCAATATTTCCAAATCTGGGAAAAAAACTTCTAATAGTATGGGTTCAAATCTATCCAAATCACTAATGATCTCTATTTTTGGCGGAGATACGACAATATTTTAGGGCGACATAAAAATAGAGAATTCCTTAATTCCAGGTTACCACTAAAAGCCTGGACAGAATACGTTTAACGAAATTGTTCGTCCAATAATAAAAAAGGCTTGAAATCGGTGAATTTAAAAAAAAGTTTTTTATGAGGGATATTCTTAGAACCCTTTTGTAGTTCTAATACTATCCATTATTTGCTGGGATATCTTAAAATAATTATAATTTTTGAATTTAAAAAAAAAAATACCGGTACCGGTACTGAAAACCGAAATAGAACCATTAACCGATATTCTCATTTCGGTACGTACCAGAACCGATATTCGTATTGATTAATCCCTGGTCAACACACAAAATGTTTTTTGAGCGTTTTTATATTTTCATTTTTTATTTTCTAAATCAATCCTACAATAATGAACTTTTTATTATTTAAAAATACATTTGATATCAAACACAGATATATATACGTCACAAAGTCTTTTAAAAATCGATTCGCCGCACCTTGGCATTTACTTTTCGTATTACACCTTTAGTTTTGATAAAATTATAGATCAGCAAAATTTATGAAAACTCCAGGACAGTCATAAATCAGCAGACTTTTTAGCAAGCTAAATGTAAAGAAACAAAAAGAGGTTGTCAGCTAATTGGGAAATTTAATTTTAAATATTTGTTCGTTTTCTAAAAAAAATAATTCCAAACATTTTTTTAATTTCTGCCATAAAAGTCGGCTTTGGGACCGTATTGCGTTGGTATGAAAAAGACAAATAAGCTTTAGGATTGATAATTAAAAGTTATCGCAAAAATTTCAGCTTGGAATATATATCTTTTACATAAGAGTTAAATAAAGTCGTGCATGTCGGGTTGTGTTTGGGAAATTGTCTTCCGTGTTTGAAATATGCCAATCGAGTTAGCATTCCATCTCTGGTTGGTACACTTGTTTCAAAAATATGTGGGCATAATTTGCAATTTTAGGGCCGTTTTCTCATGTTCCTGATTTTAAAATCTAGGTGGAAATTCTGAAAATTATGCTGCCTGCTTTTAGGCTGCTTTTGAACTATCTTTTCTTGTGTCTACCTGTGAAGGATTAGACAGTTTCCTGTTTGCTATCCGCATTGTAATGAGTCTCAGTAAATTATTTAACCTTAGTGGAAAGTAAGCATGGAACTGTTAAAGCAAACGCGGGTCGTTCTATAGAAGCAACTCGTGTTTAACGAATCAAACTTTACCATAAACAAATTGACAAATATTGCTAACCCACCCAGCTTAAAACAAGAGTATTTGATCTTCTTCGTATCATAAATTTGTTACATTTTGCGTAGTTCTTGTTCTTTTTATGCAAGTTTTCTTTGCAAGCGTTGGGGCTGTGTGAAAAAATTTCTAAGCTGTCTTAAAATTTCAGCCAAAAAAAAAGTTCTAGAGCAAGAATAAAATGGAAACTTTTTTTTCTTCGTTTTTCAGGCGCTAACTGTCACATGAGCAGATCAACAGATTAAATGAAAGTTTTTTTGTTACTTTTGGCCCATGTTGTTGTGGCTGTTAATTCCCCAGGTAAAAGTTAGGTATGCACATGTGGCATAAAGCATTTTATACCGCTGATTGCGGTTAATGATGACATAGAAGATAAACCGTAAACGTTGAACAATGCCAGTGACAGGGGAATGGTGGGCATGCTGATAAGGCATTTGACAAATGTGCACTTTTTAACACCTTGCGGCATGTGTTAAATGGAGAGATGGCCCCGTCAGATTTTTAGGCAATTAAGATTTGGGTAAATGGCTCTCAAAAGGCACTTGGAAGTGAAAGAATTTATGAAGAGGTACTAGAAAGGAACATTAAGAGGAACATTAGGTTAAATTAATGAAATTGTATCTCTGTGATTCTTTTAAAATGGCAGCAGCTTTTTCCTGTAACCATTTTGAAGTGACACAGCATTTATTCGGCAAGCTCGTTACCAGACACATCCACTTGAGATGCATTTGCCAGTCGCTGCATTTTGCTGTTGCTCAAATTTAACGCATCAACAGAGACCACGCTGGCATTTCCTGGAGTGCCTCCTCCTCTCTCTCTCTCGCTGTCTGTATCCCCCCAAAAATCCGCAAATCGCAAGTGTGTGCCACGTTTTGCCACTTTGGTTTTGCCACTTTCCAACCCAATGTATCTTCACTTTTATTTGGGAATGCGTTGCCTTTCAGCCCGAGGATGCTTTAAATTTCAGCCTTTTGGCAATTTTCCCTAGAGACAGATAGTGAGTGCAAGAGGGAGAGGTGAAGTAAGCCAAACAATTTCCGTTTTAACTGCGCATTTTCAAGTGTTTTTCGTTTATATAGCGAATATTCGTACGCCATTTAGTCCTTTGTCTTCCATTTTCTTTGCTGTCATCGCTTATGCACGCTTATTTAGCCCTTAAATACATTTTATACAACAGTTGTAACTGAATAGTTTTACAATGAATCCAAATTATGTCAAAGGTACGACAACGTTACAAAAAGTATTTCCTAATGCGTTTAAGCATCGCCAACTGCTTCTTTGAGAAGGTTACAGAGCATCTATCTATTCTTACGATTTCTCAAATCCGAAAAATTAATATTTGATAATAAAATAAGAGAAGTTCCATATAAACCAACTGAGTATTTTTATTCTCTAAGTTAACCTTATTTCTGAAGTACCTTATATATAACGATGATACGTAGGTTGCTATATATATTTCTGGCCTAATAATGAAAACGCGAATATTTATGATCAAAAATGGTTTTATTGTTTTTCAAAGTATTCTCCAGCAAGATTTATACACTTTTGCACGGGCTCAAACCAATTGTCGAAGCACTTTTTCCACTACGATTGAGACACCTCCAAAACATGGTTTTTGAACTCTTCAACAGAATCTTCTGGCAACGAAAATGGTTGACCACGCATTTTTCCCTTGATGTGCGGGAGTAAAAAGAAGTCATTGGGTGCCAAGTCAGGGCTGTCAAAAAGGCGCTGGTGTGGGCATTGTCATGGTGCACAATGATCTGTCTTCTCTTGTTCGTTTTTCGAATTTCTCCGAAGACTTCAGGCAAACAAATTGTAGTGTACCACTCAGAATTGACCGTCCTACGTTGCTCAAGCGGAACAGTCGCCACATGACCAGTTTTACCGAAGAAACGGGCGACCATTTGCTTTGAAGTGCTTCTTCCACGAACGACTTTCGTTGGATTTGGCTCCACATGGTCGATTGCTGTTTTGTTTCGGGCTCATAAGCATAGATCTATGATTCGTCACCTGTGACGATCTTATAAATGTCTTTTGAAACACCGCGATAATATTTTTTCAAAATTTCTTTGCACCAATCCACACGAGTCTTTTTTTGAGCGATTGTCAAATTGTGTGGGATCCAACGAGAACAAACCTTTTCTACGCCCAGGTGTTCATGCAATATCGAAATTCTCACGGTATGTCACATGACAATCTTGCATTATCAGTTCACGCACGGCATCAATGTTTTCTGGCACAACGACCGTTTTTGGACGACCTTCACGTCGTCTTCGAGCGAGCGTCGCCCGCGATTGAATTCATTAAACCAATTTTTCACAGTGCTATAGGAGGGTGCTTCATCGCCATATAAAGATTTAAGTTCATCGTTGCACTCTTGTCGTGATAATCCACGTCGAAAGTTGTGAAAAATGATTGCACGAACATTTTCACGAGTTAATTACATTTTTCTGCCGAGGTAATTTTTTGATTAATCGTTAATCGATATCAAACGTGGTCGCACATGAAAGAGTTGTGTGGAGCTTTTATCGATAAAAGTCCAAACTTTTTTTGGGAAAAGGCCAATTGGTCTTAAAATGGCTAGAAGTGACCTAGGAAACTCAAATATCAACCTACGTATAACCCTTTGATAGCTGAGTAAAGTCAAGGGACTCGAAGCACCCGCGTTCCAGGCATTGGTTTATCGCAGTCTGAGGGGTGTTGTTAAGTTGTTGAATAGGCAATTTATGCTTTTAATAATATTGCCGATTTAGAGTTGGTATTTCGCATTGTCACCAAAAGCCAGGCTTATTTATTTTGAAAAATGAATACAAAATGTCTTGATGGTCCGAAGGTCAAAAACGTCAGTTGAAAAGTAAGAGCCTAGCCACTCACCTTACTGAACTCATTAATTACACATTGCTATTTGGAAAATTCATTAAGACAACAGAACAATTATCATGGATATCAGGGATATCAATTTGCATGCCCTACTCAATGGCAAACGAAAATTTGGATATTAATCCTGTTACTAATTCCAATTGCCTAACAAGGACTCTTCTAATCTCCAACCATAGCATCCAAGCGGAGCTCAACTCATCAGCTGTCCAAACGAGAGTCGTCTGCTAATAACAGAAGCAACAACTATGTAGAGGCCGACACATAACGAGTGCACTCCAAATGTGAATGTCTGTGTGTGTGTGTGAGTGTGTAGCCGTGAGTTTCGCTTAGCTAACTGTCAGTTGCGTGAACAAGTGGCGTTGAAGTATCCACATTCATATGGCCCCTCGTCCTCCCTTTAACATACATGAAATTGTTTCGCCGTGGGATTATAATGTTAATGGGGGGATGAGAGTGCAAATGTCTGCTTATGACATTCATTTGAAGAGCAAACAAACTGTGTTAAACAAGCAACATTATTGTCATTATATCATGGCAACATCAAGGATATGAAAGAAAAATTAGAATTAAAGCCATCACAGCCGCATAATCAATCTCAAGACTCCCCCCAAACATTAAATAGATTTATCACAAAAGTGTTGAGCCAGCAAGGAAATCAAGTCAACTTTTTCTCATACACACAGCTGTCACACAGTATAATAAACAACAAAAATCACGTATACGCCGCGTGAAACCATTAAGAGCAACAGACGCCAAGTAATTGAAACTATTTGCTTTTTGGCATTTTCATTAACGGCAATTTTCGTAAAATTTAACGCACTTCCTGACAAATGTTGCCTACACCCAACCCACCCCCCCCAGCAGCAGCATCATTTGAGAAGATGATGTGATTGGTTGCGTGGGGGCTGGTGGGCGAAGGTGCTCCCTGGAGGCAACAGCCGTTCGCTAATTACTTGAAAATCAATTGTCGCAATTCATTTCAGTTTCTGCTCTTTCTCGTAAAATTAAGTATGTTAATTTAAATTTAACGTTCCAATGAATTTCATTTCGCTTTTGCTCTTGCTCTTTTCTTTCACTTTTGGTGGGAGTCCTAATGAAGGCCTAGTGTAGGCTTCCTGCACTCAGTCCTCGGCAATTAGCGCCCACGTTGGGAAAAAAAAAGAAGGAACCCATCAAATTAGCAAATGGCGTTAAATTGGTGAGTGAGGCAGATTGCCAAAAAAAAAAAAAAAAAAAAACATAAGCGAAAATCTGCGGTAAAGATTTTACACTGAAAAAGCTTTAAGTAAGCAATAATCCAGCTGATTTGAGTCAAAGTTCCATGCAGCAGGTTTAGCTTTTCTGCTGGCTTATATCTTAATATTATTAGATTTGTAAAAGAATATAGAAAAATACCCTTGCAGTTTTTTTAAGACGCTGCCACTGACACTATATGCTATAGTGATCCGATTTTGATAAATTTTACCAGAATTATGTGGAAGCATATAAAACTAACATATACCACGATTGGTGACGCTACGATGAAAATCAAAAAAGTCTTTCTCACTAGAACTAGTTTTTGGACCGACCGTTTCTATGGCAGCTATATGCTATAGTCACCCGATTTTAATCATTTTTTGCAGAATTGTATGGAAGCGTATTAAACTAGTATATACCATGATTGGCGATGCTACAATGTAAAACAAAAAAGATTTTCTCACTAGAACTAGTTTTTAGACCGATCGTTCCTATGGCAGCTATATGATATAGTGATCCGATTTTGATAAATTTTTCCAGAATTGTATGAAAACATATAAAACTAATATATACCACGATTCGTGAAGCTGTGATGGAAAACAAAAAAGTTTTTCTCACTAGATCTAGTTTTTGGACCGACCGTTTATATGGCAGCTATACGATATTGTCATCCGATTTTGATAAATTTTTCCAGAATTGTGTGAAAACATATAAAACTAATATATACCACGATTCGTGAAGTTACTGTGATGAAAAACAAAATAGTTTTTTTTCACTAGAACTAGTTTTTGGACCGATCGTTTATATGGCAGCTATATGCTATAGTTATCCGATTTTGATCAATTTCACAAGAATTGTGTGAAAGCATATAAAACAAATATTCACCACGACTGGTGATGCTGCGATGGAAAACAAAAAAGTTTTTCTCACTAGAACTAGTTTTCAGGCCGATCGTTCCTATGGCAGCTGTATGCTATAGTCATCCGATATTGTTAAATTTTTCCAGAATTGTGTTAAAGCATATAAAACTTATGTATACTACGACTGGTGATGCTGCGATGGAAAATAAAAAAGTTTTTCTCACTAGAACTAGTTTTCAGGCCGATCGTTCCTATGGCAGCTGTATGCTATAGTCATCCGATATTGTTAAATTTTTCCAGAATTGTGTTAAAGCATATAAAACTTATGTATACTACGACTGGTGATGCTGCGATGGAAAACAAAAAAGTTTTTCTCACTAGAACTAGTTTTCTGGCCGATCGTTCCTATGACAGCTATATGCTATAGTTATCCGATTTTGATAAATTTTACCAGAATTGTGTGGAAGCATATAAAACTAATATATAACACGATTGGTGAGGCTACGATGGAAAACAAAAAAGTTTTTCTCACTAGATCTAGTTATTGGATCGATCGTTTCTATGGCAGCTATATGAAATAGTCATACGATCCAGCCGATTCAGACAAATGTGCAGCCTATATATATTTAAAGAATTTTTGCAAAGTTTGGTCAGGGTAGCTTTAAAAATGTGGAGGGAGATAGCCTTGAAACAGACGGACAGATGGAAATGAATTAAGCTCGTCATGCTGATCAAGAATATATATACTTTATGGGGTCGGAGATGCTTCCTTCTATGCGTTACAAACATCGTGACAATTTTAATATAACCTCTGCAAGGGTATAATAAGAATATTGATTAATGGGAAATTGAGAACCCAAAAAAAAATTGGAAAACAATTTTCAAGCTTTACTGTTTGAGGAACCTCCCGATGCAATCATCATTAGGCTTTTGTCAATCACCTCCCATTGCGCAGCTTTTGCTTTGATTTCCTTGCCGTTTTGAACTGCAATTCTGGGATCCTTGTTCTTAGCTGCTTTCAAGCATCTAACTATGACTAATCGTTGCTTTTATTCGCACAGTTAATCAATGAAAGTTGTTGACCCATTTTCCCTATGCCACAAACCACTTACAAAGTATGACCTCAAATTTCCTAATTCCGTTATGCAAATTTTCTTTGCTGGCTTCGTTTTTAAAGTGACTTCTCTACTTGCAGCCACTTTTGGTCATGAAGATTTGATGTAAATTTGTGGAAATTATGGCTACTAGATGCCCATCTGCATGCCAAATAGAGGCAACCCTTTTTTTTCTATTTTTTTTTTTTTGTTTGGTTGGTGTGCGTTATCAGTGACAGCTTTGAGCAAACCGTAAATTTCAGGCAAATGAGTTGCTCTCTCTCTCGCTTTCTCTGGCTCAGTGTTTTCTTTTGTATTTTGCTTATCAACATAATAAACGTTAACCAAACGTTGAAGGCCAAGTTCATAGGACGTGTGTGTGAGTGTCAAGGACATCCGTCGACTGACCCAACTAATTTTATGCCCATTTCCAAAAAGTTCTTTACATTTTGGGCTAAGCAGAAATGTGTTAACTTTATCTAAATTGTTAAAACATTTACCAAATGACCTCACGTAACTGAATGTGTGTGATGTCCTATCGCCTCGATCGTCCTGTGGCCTTTTGCATGCCCCGAAAAACGTGACTCCCGCTCTCTTTTTTTTTTTCTTCTCCTCGAGTTCATTTGTCTGCTGCCTTTCTGTTGTCTACGCTTTATTGGTTAGCCAACATGTTCTTTATGGCATTTTGATGCACGATGCATGGCAACCCTTTGGACTTTCTCACTTTCTGACATTTATTATGCTTATTTTGTGAGGGAAGCTCACGTATTTTGCGTATTAAGTATACGCCCTGTATGACATGGCCTGTCAGTCACTTTAAGAATGAGGCAAGCTTAAAGTTGCCAGCCAGTTCAGACAGTGGATCAAAACAACAAGCTGATTAGAATTTATTAGAAGGGGCAAACAGAAGTGAAATAAACAACTTTGTGAGCCAAAGCCAACAAGTCGCTTAACATATGGAAGAAGAATTTAAGTGTTCATATTGAAAGTCGAATTCTTTTCCTTTTATTTGCGAGGTTTAGATCTATTGTCAAAAAGTCAGGAAAATGTATGCAGTTTATTTTTTACTACACTCAGAAAAAGGAAGAACTTTTTTTTTTTTTTTTGAATTGGTAATATTTTCGATCTTAAAATCAAGCAAAAATCGTTTTCAATTTGGTTTAAATAGGCAGGGAGCAATTACGAAACAAAGAGAGAGCAAGCACAATTTTACATTATAGCATTTAAAAATCGAAATTCGGTATACAAAATATGTACTTGAATCAAACAAATTTTCTCTGGGTGTAAAAATATTAGTTCTGACCTTTGCTTTGCCGTAAAAAGTGTTTGATCCAAGTATGGCATTCTCTATTTTTCCTCTGAGTATAGATAAACACTCGACCTCTCACATATTTTCAAAATAATTTAGATATTTTGCATTCACAAACATCTAAAATATTTTCAATACCGTTTTGAGAGAGCTTATAATAAATTTGGAACCTAATCTATTTTATTGTGGCTTGCACCGGCTTGGAATCTGTTTTCGGTTTGAAACTAGTTCAAACTTGTTTTGGAACCGGGAAAATATCTTACCTCATATAACAAAACTCGCAACTAATTGCAAGCACATATCTTATATAATTTTTGGGAAACTGGTTTGGAACCCGTTTTGAACCGAAAAAATATTCAACTTAATATTCCAGATAGCAAATCAAATTTTCAGTTTATATCTCAAACTTTTTCTGGGATTTGGCCCCGAGCCACTTGTAAACCGATTCATATTTTCTACCTTCTAGAAAAATAGCATAAAAAAATTTAAGAAAAATAATACAAATCTTTAATAATTAATAGCGAATGATTTTTTTTTATTATTGTATTGGAAGCTAAATCCAAAATAATAGCTATACTCTTGACGGAAAATTTTTAAAATGAATGCTTCCTATTTATTGATATATTCTTAATTTTTTTTGTAAAATATCTGTTATTTTCGGTCCCTGCTTTCAAAATGATATATTGTTGGCCGAAACGGAGTTGGAGTGTTCAGACTGTGTCAAACAATCAGTCAAAAATAGTCTTTAAGTCTGCCTGTAAAAACCGACGATAATCGACCACTGACAATGGGCTTAACGACTCGACAGACTCTATTCATCAGACCTCAGCGTGCAAATTGTCGATTGGTCAGACATATGACAGTTAAATCGCCCACATTTTTGCATGTTTCTTACATTTGGAAAAAAATTTTCAATTTAAGGAACATGAAAAAAAATTGTTCTATTTTTAGAAGTTTTTTAGAAAAAAAAAACTTTGTGAACCGATGTCAAATATAAAATCTACCAATGATGTTATAGATTCCTTCGAAGATTGTCCAAGAGAACATACATCGAATAGAAATGAACAGTTCAAGAATTATATAATGCCTACGCAGACGAAAAAAGATATCCGGACAAAAATCAATTCCAATCAACGTCAGTTGATGGTGGATTCCAGATATAATGAAATTTCTAGAAATTTTTATTTAAAGTTCGGGACATGAATTAACTTAAAAAAGGCTAGGTTGCCTATATTACTTATATCAAACAATAATAGATGATTAAACTAATTGAATCGTAATCGTAAATAAAAGCTTTATAATATTTTTAAGTTAACCGAGGCCCGAACCAAAAGCTGGGGCTTAGAAGATCCAGGAACCGAAAGATTCCTCACTGGTTCAAACCACCGAACCGGACCTCTACCAAAATTTTGGAGGTTTGCAGCCCTTGCAGTAAGTAAATAATAAATATAAAAAAAAAAAATAAAAAAAACCAAATTGAAAAAAGCAAAATAACTACACTACTTTTTTTTTTTTTTAGGTCAAACTATGCCCTGAATTTGAGAAAATTAAAGTCATAGATTTAAGAAAAGCAATTTTCTAAAAACATGACCAAACAGCCCTTGACCAAAATTTTAGGTCAATTTTCTAAACTTTAGGGTAATTTCGGGCCGTTTTAGAAAAATATTTTTCTGGTTGTACACATCAAATTTCAAGTTCTAAATACGTTTGGCTCAGGATCACTTTTGTACCATTTTAAACTGGCTCGAAATCAGATTTGAGCAGGGAAAATATCTACCTCCTATTGCCAGGCTTCACAATCTTAGGTTTAGAGCTTAAAATTTGTTTGAAATATGGCTCAGAACTATTTTGTAGCCGATTTTAGGATTTTTGTAAATTTTTGAACCTGATTATTTGGTAAAAGCTTGAAACGTCTTGAATAAACCACTTAAAGCAACTTCTTCAATCCGAATTTTATGCAAAACATTCATTTAGAATGTTCAGTTCCCACCGAGTCGTTTGAAAACATCAAAGCAAAACTTTACAAAAAAAAAAAATCAAATAAAATCTCTTAAACTATTTGAACCCAAAAGTTTTCAAATGAAAAACCACAAAAAACAAGTTAAAACCACAAAACTTAAACAAAAAACATTTTCATTCAACTCAAATATATTTATTTAGACGTTGATATATCTAAATACATAGAAATTCCACACATATGCCTAAAAGTATGCTAATCCAAACCGAATGAAGCCTTTTGTTAAGTGACAACCCACAGAGAGAGAGAGAAAGGGAGAGTTTGAAAATTGTTAAAAAAATTCCATTCGTGGTTGACCTTTCATCATGTACATAAATGCAAAGGCCAACTACATAAATGTTCCAGGTGGAAGTATGTTTCTTTTTTTTTTTTTTTTTGTGTGGGCTCTGCCAGCCGAAAGTATGTTATAAAAATATTTTATGACATGTAAAAAGCATCAATAAAAAGGTTGCCTCGTGGTTTATTTTTCTTTATCGCCGTTGTTTGTTGTTGCTGTTGTTGCGGTCGCGCTTTATCCTTTGGCCTGGCTCGTTACTCATTTCAGTGTGGGAGGGTTATTTTTCTTTTTTTTTTTTTTTTGGGGTTTCTGTTTTTGGCTTTCGGTTTTGGACGTTTTACGGAAAATTACATTTAAGTATGTGTTAGAATTGACGCCGTAACAGGTTGTAAATAAAAATTGTGTGTATTACAATTTGAATTTATTTGTGGGAAGCTTAACCCCAGAAGCAGGCCAAAAGGTTTGCAAGATAAATGTGTTAAGAATATGTTGTAATTTATATAAAGAGACATTTTATTAAGCATAAGTATTTCCATTTTGTTAATAATACCACAAATTTTCTGATTTAACTTTGAGTGCTTATTTAGATCTTATTATTGCTTTACATTTTCAAGAAATTTGATTCAAGTAGAGAAATGCATTTTCTAGAAATTTTTTGATGGTTATTTAAGACATTTTTGTTAAATGAACTTGTGCAAATTTTACAAAATCTTAAGACAAAATATTATTTCTCATCCCTAATTATATTCATAAATATTCACTGGCAAAATCTATGTTCAACCGAATAACAGCTGCAACTCTTATAACAAGCTCTCCGTCAACAGGAACAGGAACACTAGTTAGGGGAGTAGAGTGGATAAAAGGAAGATAAGAACCTGACACTAGCTGTTCATAATCTATGCTAATTTTTGCCTTTTCTATGACCGAGAGAGATTGTCAGACAATTTTCAGTTCCTTTCTCTTTTTCTTGTTTTGTAGCAAAAAAAAAGTGGCATTAAAATTAATGAAGTTGAGACAGGCAGCAGGAGCAGGAGCAGGAGCTGGAATGTTTGCAGTGCGAAGGAAACAGCAAGAAGAAAAATCTTAATCGTGATCTTATTACGCGCGTTAATTACGAAATACAGCAAAAAAATAACAACAACAACATCAGGCAGTTACAAAAGAAATGCCAAAAAGCTTCACCAGCTACTGGTTTATGACCAAGCTGAAAAATTAAGATGCCAGCGAAAGAAGAGAGATGGGGAAATTAAGAAAATGGACGGCGCATAGATAAGCAAGTGCAATGTTGCGCATTTTGCGGGTTGTTCCCAATTCTTTCTTCTTTTTTTCCACCCAATTGTTTGCTGCTGGAAGCTGGCTAAGTTTTATGACCCGCCGAGAGCAACATTGTTGCCGCTGGTCATTTTTCATTAGAACAATGCAATGAAGCTGACGCAATATTACACAGCACAGCAAAGATGGGGGGGCCCAAACAACAAGGAAATTTAATCAAAACGAGCAGCAAAGCAAAACAAAATGGAGTGAGAAATTTATGATTGTTGATGCAGTACAGCAAAGCAGGCAAGAGATAGAAATAATGGTGAAGGCTGTTAATAAGCAGGCGGCAGGGTCCACAAGATGGAAAGAAACACGATAGTTGGCAGGCCCATCTACCCATCTTTGTGGAACTTCAGTTGGGTAAATTTTCCAACCGAAATGTTTAAAGTTTTTATAATGGTTTGAATGAATGAAATCTTTATTTTATTGTTCAATCCTCAAAAACAAAAAACTACAAGGGAATTGTCAATGATAATACTTAATAAAATTGGATCTTTCGCTAACAAATAACATTAAGAAAATTAGAAAAGTACTTGAATGCTTCTTTAATGAAATTACTTAATTTGAAACAACTCTAAAATACTATAAAAAAAGAGCCTGAAAAAGGGTTCGATCCTAAACTTATGATCACCGACCATCTGAACCCGCTCCGTGAACCTCAATACAAAAAGCTTCGCTGTTTTATTTTTTAATATTTTAATATATGTTTCTTCCGCAGAGCTTGCAAATTGAATTCACTCCCAATTTTTCCAATTGTTGTGTTTGTTTTAAAAAATACAATACAATACAATATTTGATCCATACCATATTCACACATCACAAATCCATGTGATTTTTTATTATTATTTTCTATATTGTGTTCAAAAACCTAGTTTGAAGCCAATCGGAAGAGAAATAGTTTTTTCCATATAGAATTTTCCGGGCATTTTCCGACTTTTCGGGCGGATTTTCCAACATCGGAAGATCTCGTGCCAAATTATTTTTCATTCTATTCTCACAAACCGAGTTTAAAGTCAATCGGATAAAAAATAATTTTGTTCATTTGAATTTTCCGGCATTTTCCTTGTTGGTGGAGTTTCCACCAACTAAAAATCACATGCCTAATTATTTTGCATACTATCTTTAGAAATCAAGTTTGAAGCCAATCGAATGAAAAATAGTGTTTTCCATTTAGATTTTTCCAGGCATTTTCCCACTTTTGGGGTGAATTTTCCAACAACGGAAAATACCATGTCAACTTATTTTGTATACAATTCAATCAATTGGATGAAAAACAGTTTTCCCCTTATAGAATTTTCCGGGAATTTCCCGACTTTTCTGACGGATTTTCCAACATCGGAAAATCACATGCCTAATTATTTTGCATACTATCCTTACAAACCGAGTTTAAAGTAAAAAGGAGAAAAAATGTTTTTTTCCATATAGAATTTTCCTGGACTTTTCGGGCGAATTTTCCAACATTGGAAAATCTCAAGTATAATTATTCTGCTAACCGTCCTCACAAACCGAATTTGAAGTCAATCGGATGAAAAATATTTTTTTCCATGAAGAATTTTCCGGCCATTTTCGGATTTTCCCAAAATCTGGAAAACAGGTGTCCAATTATTTCACTTACTTTACTTACAAGCCAAATTTCAAGTCAATTGGATGAAAATCAAAATTTTCCCCATAGTAGCTTTTCCGGGAGTTTTCCAGCCCTTGGAATTTTCCGAAACCCCGCCCTAGTGCACACTCTCAACTCATATGGAAACTTCTGTGAAATTTTAAGCGTTCTATCTTTTACCGTTCAGGCTCTGCGTTGATTGCCAATCAGTAAATCAGTCAGTCAGTGAATCAGTGAGGACAAACTCTTTTATATATAGAAGAGAAGAGATATACGGATTCAACATCTCCCATAAGTATGCACATAAATATATAAAATGCAAAATGGAACCGTAACACCGTTTCTCAATGTGAAGGAAACCGGTTGTGGAACCGAACCCCTAGCGTAGGGTAAGGGTTCCAACTAGAGGTGCACGCGTGAGCGATTTTTCCTTCACGTAACGCACGATTCACGAAATAAAAATCAGTTGACGCACGATTAACGCGTTTTGAGTCACGCACGATTCATGCACGATTAAAGGAGAGGTCACGAATGATCATGCACGATCAACCACCCTACGAGTTTTTGCGTCGTGACACACCGTGTCATGTTTAAATTCACGTCACTCGCGCACCTCTAGTTCAAAGCCCAAACCGAACCTCCTCTCGAAATGCTCTCAACACACAATTAAATGCATTTACCTTTTTTTTGCTTTACACAAAAATGTGGCTTTCAATGATTTGGCCTTCGCCCCATCAATTATTCCACTGCAAATCAGATTATTTACACACGCCTTTGCAACTTTTTCAACCACTAACAAAAATCTGTAATTAATCGGATTTTTCCATTGGGCGACTACTGAATGCAGAGAAAAAGATCTCGTTAAAAGTTTCGAAAATAAATTTCATATACTCGAACGCACAGCTAATATGATAAAACAGAATGAAAGGAGAGAAAAAATGGAAGCATTTTGATAAGCTGCTTACGACACGCCCCTTCACAAATGGTTACAGTGGCGACAATTTTTAAAGTGGGTGCTGGGGGTGGGGGTTGGGGTCGAACTTTTTCATGTGCATTTTAAACTTTTGTTTTCCTTTTGCTAATTGTCAGTGCAAAGCCGCAAGCGGCATGAAAACTTTTTGCTCCTTTTTTTTTTTGTAAACAAAGTTTTCTTCTTTTTTTTTTGGGTGGCAACTGTAAAGTAGAAATTAATTTCACTGTAAATGCACATAATCAAGTGTGCGTGGGTTGTAGAAAACCAAAAAAACAAAATGATAAAGCGCCAGCCCAGCCAACTCCATCAACGCCAGACCAAAACAAAAAAAAAAAAAAACTTTTACCATAGAAAAAGATGGAACACTTGAGCGCAGACATTCCGCGTCTCCTAATGAAAAGGCAATCTTGTCTGCTTGCGGGCAAGGCACAATTTTCGTCGAGTGAACTGAAAACCAAAATGAGAAATGTTTAATTGCAAAAAAAAAAAAAAAAAAAAAAAACTGATGCAGAGATGCGAGATGAATGGAAAAAGGATTGGGGTGATCCCGACCACACAAAGGCAAAACCCGCTGAGTGAAGCTGCACTCAAGTGCAATTTTCAAAGTGTGTTTGTGGCAGTTACTCGTATATGAGAATGTCAAATTATTTAAACGAAATTATATGCCAAAAGTATCTTAAATAATTAGCAAGCAAAGTCTCAAGTTTCAGCATATTAAAAGTCTTTTCATTTGCAATTTTAGAGTGGAGTTTAATCCATGTGTTCTTCCATGTTTAAGGCCCTGATTTTACCCCCTAAACGAAAAATGAGTAAGCTATAACAACAACGCTTATCGGTTTATTATAGGCAACAAAACTAAATTTGCTTTGCTTTTGTTTTTTTTTTGCTAAAATTAGAAAATAAATTATGCAGAGTGTATAAAGCTTCTGGTTTCCGTTTTAAAATTTTACTTAAAATTTTTTATTCGCTGTACATTTTCTTTAGCATGCAAAACTGATGCACAGCTTAATTTATGAGCCAAGTGCACAAAATGTCAGGAAACTTTTCTTTTGAGAAACTAAACCTCATTAATTTGGAGCGTGTTAAGCAAACTTGATTTAGACTGAAAGTTGACAGGCAAAGCAAAAAAAAGGGGAAAACATAATTATAAAATAAGCAAATAAATAAACCTCTAAAAATCACAAAAAAAAAAAGGTAAAACAATCGACTATTGTGTGTGTGTGTGTCGCAGCTAAATAAACCGCTGGACCGGGATTACACATAAGCGGCTTGGCCACAAACAAAACTGCAACAACAACAACAACAACAATCAACAGACATGGACTGAAACCAAAAGCTGAGCTTTGCAACAACATTTTCAAATATTTATATGGCCAGTTATTGGAGCGGAAGGGGGGGGGGGGGGATAGATTTAAACGGCAAGCCATATAACTCACTTAATGCCTGCTGTCCAGGGACATTTCGTATACACTCGGTATAAATCACCGGCTTGTCTCCCCTTAGAGTTTCGCTTGGCCACACTCAAATAACTTAACGGCAAAGTTGATACAATTCAACGCAAGATTTAATGCCAAACAGAGTTTGAAAAGCCATCATCAAGTAGCATGTAACCAAGCAGGACATTCGATAGCCTCAATATACATGACCAGGACATTGAACGACAAGTATAAATGCTGAGCCATCAATACCAGATGCCTGGCAGGAAGAGCAATGAAATTGGCGTTGACACACACACACACACACACTGGCATATCGAAACGGGGCAGGAGTAAGAGGAGCAGCACATCCTAGCAGGATAAATGGTCGCAAAAAGCGCAACAAATGGACCAAGCAGTCCAGTTCTCTCATCTAATGTTTGCGGTGGAGAAATGTTGCTGCGGTCAGTGCAAATTCCCTTGCCCACAATTTTTGCCCCTGAACAAAAGTTCCATTTCAGGTTTATCAAGAAATTCAATTAACATTTGCTTTATGCATGAGATTTAAACCAAAACTACCAAAAAAACAAGTAATTGCGTTTCAGTAGGGTGCAACGACTACAAAATACCCTGTATTTTAGTTTGACTTTAGTTTTATTCAGTTCCTCCCCTTTACTGCAAAGAGCAAGCAGAATCTTTTCAAATTTAACTTCCGTGTTTTTTGTCCGATCTTTTTCAAACTTTCAGCATAGAAAGATATTAGATCTCAGTAATTGAGCAAGGATTACACTGGTCGACACCAAAATACCCATTTCAAATAACCCATTTTTTTTGTAATTTTGGGTAATTTTCTATCGTAACCTTCTTCAGATATGGGCGGATATTTGATTTTTTGGTATATTTGAAAAGATAGGTTCACTTAAACTGTCAAAACATCTGAGCCCAAGATCGGAATAACGTTTTCTTTCCATTAAACTATAGATATAAAATGTCCCCAAACATTCTTCATACATTATAATTTGATTGGACTTATAGTTACGTCTGTACAGTAGAAATACCGCAAAAACAATTTCTTTCATTAAAGAAAAGAAAAAAAATAAATTCTAAACTAAAATTTTCGGCTAGTTTAAAATTTGTTTTTTTGTTGGATTATTATAGTTATGATTATTTCGAACATTTTGAGGTACATCGCAACCATATTGGCCAAAAATTGTGGGTGATATAAGCAAATGCTTGAAAATATCCATATTATAAAAATACAAGATTTAGTTGTGATATTCGTAATTTGAACCTTATAATCTCGTTATACTCACGTAAAACAATTACAGAATCATTAAAAATCACTTTTATATTCACTTTAAAGCTTTTATGCATTTTTTGGTGTTTCTCTTTTAAGAAACCAACAGTAATCTGCCATTATTTTGAATCGAACCTTGGATCACACCTTTTTAGATCGGCAAAGCAATTTGCAGCTGTTTTCGATAAATTTGAGCACATCTGTAAAATTTAAACCTTTTCATTGTAACTTTGTTGTTACCAAGCTATTTGATGCATCAATCAGTAGTCGCTTATGGTCACGTTCTAGGGACCAAAAAATACGATCCGTTTCTACGGAGTTCGGCTTCGTTTGGCAAAACGTGAATTTTTGAAAAATTTGTTATAGCATGCACGCTTTGCATCCAATATTTTCATAGTATGTTCCAAAATATTTCAAATAGTCGTAGCTACCCTTAAAAGAATAAAAAAAACTATAAAAATATTTTTGGATCATACCGAATTTCGCATATTAAATATGCAATTTTTTTTTATACCCTTGCAGAGGGTATATTAAATTTGTCACGATGTTTGTAACGCAGTGAAGGAAGCATTTCCGACCCCATAAAGTTTATTTCTTGATCAGACGACGAGCTGAGTTCATTCCGCGTCCTGTCGTCCGTCGTTGTCCGTCTGTTTCTACGCGATCTCCTCCCACAGTTTTAAAGCTATCTGACAAATTTTGCAAGTCTTTTTATACTACGCGCAACATTTGTCGGAACCGGCCGGATCGGATGACTATATCATATAGCTGCCAAAGGAACGATCGGTTCAAAACTAGTTCTATGAAAAAACTTTTGTTTTCCATCGTGCGTCACAATTTGGTATAGTTTTATTGCTTCCCACAATTCTGAAAAATGTATCAAAACGGTACTATACATAGCTGCCAAAAACGGTTGGTCCAAAAATACTTTAATTTTTTTCCTCGTACGTCACCAATCGTGGTAATTTTTTTTGTTCCACACAATTCTGAAAAATATCAAAATCGCTTAGTAGCTCCTAACGTCGGTCAAAACCTTAACTTTTTTATCACTCAATCTTAATTTTTTTATATGCTTTCATAATTTTGAAATTTCAAATCTCTTATATAGCTCCTAGGACGATCGGTCGGAATTTTACTAATTTTGTTTTTGTATCTTTATTATCATGATTTAAAAATTTTAAATATCTTATCTTATCTTTATTTTTCCTTATCTTATAAATTTTTCAAGTGTATTCGCACAGTCGGTTAGCTTTGCCTTCTCGTTTCTTTTTATACCCTTGCAGAGGGTATATTAAAATTGTCACGATGTTTGTAACGCAGTGAAGGAAGCATTTCCGACCACATAAAGTATATATATTCTTGATCAGCATGACGAGCTGAGTTCATTTCCGTCTGTCCGGCTGTCCGTCCGTCCGTCTGTCCGTCTGTTTCTATGCTATCTCCTCCCACAGTTTTAAAGCTATCTTGACCAAACTTTGCAAAAAGTCTTTAAATACAAATACGCTGCACATTTGTCGGAATCGGCCGGATCGGATGACTATATCATATAGCTGCCAAAGGAACGATCGGTTCAAAAACTAGTTCTAATGAGAAAAACTTTTTTGTTTTCCATCGTAGCGTCACCAATCGTGGTATATATTAGTTTTATATGCTTCCACACAATTCTGGAAAAATTTATCAAAATCGGATGACTATAGCATATAGCTGACATATAAACGGTCGATCCAAAAACTAATTCTAGTGAGAAAAACTTTTTTGTTTTCCATCGTGGCATCACCAATCTTGGTATATATTAGTTTCATGTGCTTTCACATAAGTCTGGAAAAAATGTATCAAAATCGGATGACTATAGCATATAGCTACCATATAAACGGTCGGTCTAAAAAATAATTCTAATGAGAAAAAGTTTTTTGTTATCAATGGTAGACCCTTTCAAAAACTGCAAGGGTATTTAAAACATCGGCGTAGCCGATTTTAGCCTTCTATTTTTAGTGTATTTTGGGCCGTTGAGTTCGAAAATGTCAAAATTGTTCTATCGTGACGTTCTTCAGATATCGGCGGATATATGATTTTTGGTATTTTGAAAAGATAGGTTCACACAAACTGTCAAAACATCTGAACCCAAGATCGGAATAACGTTTTCTTTCCATTAAACTATAGATATAAAATGTCCCCAAACATTATTCATACATTATAATTTGAAAATACAAGAAATTCTAAACTAAAAATTTCGTCTTGTTTAAAATTTGTTAAAATTTGTTTTTGGTTTTGATTATTATAGTTATGATTATTTCGAACATTTTTGAGGTACATCGCAACAATATTGGCCAAAAATGTTGGGTGATATAAGCAAATCTTTGAAAATATCCATATTATAAAAATACAAGATTTAGTTGTGATATTCGTAATTTGAACCTTATAATCTCGTTATACTGACGTAAAACAATTACAGAATCATTAAAAATCATTTTAATATCCACTTTAAAGCTTTTATGCATTTTTGGGGGTTTCTCTTTTAAGAATCTAACAGTAATCTGCCATTATTTTGAATCGAACCTTGGCTCACACCTTTTTAGATCGTCAAAGCAATTTCGCTTTTTTGATAAATTTGAGCAAATCTGTAAAATTTAAACCTACTCATTGTAACTTTGTTCTTACCAAGCTATTTGATGCATCAATCAGTAGTCGCTTATGGTCACGTTCGGACCAAAAATAAGATCCGTTTCTACGGAGTTCGGCTTCGTTTGGCAAAACGATGAAAACCGAATTTCGCATATTAAATTTGTATTTTTTCTTTTTTTTGTTGAAAATTCAATTATTTCTGGGGTATTTTAACTGTACATAGAGTCATATAAAATGAGAATGTATGAAGAATATTTGGGGACATCGTATATCTTTCATTTGAAGGATAGAAAACGTAATTCCGATTGTTAGTTCAGATGTTATGAAAACTTAAGTGATCCTATCTGCTCAAAAATACCCTAAAATATATATCTGGAGAACGACACGAAAACATTTTTAATGTATATTTTTGAACTCAGCGTTGCAAAATACTTCAGAAAATGCTATCAAATCGAAATGGGCAGGCACTTGATAGTATTATTAATTAACCCTTTATTATTTTTCCTAAATTATTTTTTTCTAATTTGAAACAAACTGGATATGCTTATTGTAAACACCTACTTATCTCTTATAGACTCCGAGATCGACGCTTTAATACGAACAGACAGACAAATAGCGCATAACTAAATTCGGCAGAAATATATTGTATATATAGGGTGGCTGATGAATGCTGCTACCAAAAAATAACGCAATAGCTTTGGTCCTGCATGGTTAATCAGTTACTCTCTTTCATTTAATTTCAATGACTAATGTTTTAATTTTAATCAAAATATGGCATAGAGACACCAAATTGCATGCAGCTCTTAAAATAATTAAAATGAATTCAAAAAGAATTTCAATAAATTTTGTAAAAGTAGCATCATTCACTACCCATTCTTTACTTACTTAATAAAATCAGCAATGTTTCCATCTGCCTGTTACATACAGTTGCTTAACTTCATGATACCCATTTTTACACACTTTTAATGTGTACAGGGTATTAAAACAGTTGGTGCCACACCTAAAACGCATTCTGGTATCCTAAACAGAATCTCATGTAATTGCCCAGAACAACTTTTCCTATTTGTATTTGTCTTTCGATCCAACTTTTGAGAGCATGTGTGCCAGCTGCACTCCACGGGACGTATGCGTTATTTTTGTGTGTTAAGTTGGCAAGGCAAATAAAACTGAAAAGGAAACTCTCGTTGCGTGGGATTCGCCCCATATACAGTGCAGTGTGCAAAATGGAAAATATTCCCTTTTTGCAATATTTTGTATTTTAATTGTCAGCAGCTTGTGGATTTTCATTTTAATGAGTTCTGATGTTGGCAACAATCGGAAATTAAGGTTCATTAACATTAAGTGAAATTGTACAATTTATTACATTTACATTTACAAGGAACTTAAGAAATGAAGCAACAATTTATTTTTTGTTAAATTGCATATAAAATTTTGTAAATACTTTAATATTTAAAGACACCGGAAATCAAATAAGACAAAGCCCTTTCAAGCTATGTCTAAGGCAGCAACTCAGTAAACAAGAACAACAACAACAACGCACTTGTACTTAGAAGTTGTAAGTCAATTATCTTCTCACAAAGTTGGACGATAAGAGCAGTGAAAAAAAGTTAAGAGTTAAGTTCTTATTAGGAGCACTCACCAGAAACAGTTGATTACTTTTTTCAATTTTTTCCACATTAAAGAAGGGTTGGTGGTTATTCTAGATGATTTTCTAATTTGCTAAATCAATCTTTTAAGCTTTTTTAGGAATTTTGGGTATTTTTTAAGTGCTTAAGTTAAAATGCACATTATGACCTTTTAAAGCTTCATTTGGGCTATTCAAAACAAATTTTATTTAAAGCTGAAAAACATGAATTCTGCTCTTTTTTACCTTTGGTTAACATTATTCTTTTACATTTTTGTTCACATATTTTTCCACACTGGCCACTTGAACAAGCAATCAAAGTATCAAATATCACAAAAATCAGAAAACAAAAAGAAAATAAAATAGAAATATATATATATATATATTTATGCGCATATTAATGTATTGAAGGCAGAAACCTTTCACATACGATTCCAAAAAAGTTTCTTCACAACAACTACAAAAAAAAAATAAACAAAACTGGAATGCCTAAACCTAATCAGAAATGTGCTTTTAACGTGGCCGCCTGCCGATTGTCAATGTCCTGCTGTTAAATTGATGAATGCGTCGCCAGCATCAATAAAACAACAAAAACAACAAAAACAACAGCAACAACAATGGCAACAGCCACAGCAGGAGTTGTGAAAGCAAAAACTGCCTTGCATACGATTTGATAATCAAAGAAAATGGAGGCACAAATAAACATGTTTGGGTCCATTTTTTTGCTAGGATGAAATATAGCAAACTTTTGCTCCTGTGTTGTGTGTGTGTGTGTAGGTGTGACTGACAATTGTGATGCATGTAAACAATAAAATGAACAAATCAACGTTTTATGAAATATTGACAAGCGATATCAATCATTGTTGCCAACCATTTTTATTCCATACTAGTTTCTGTTGTTGATGTTTTACGCTTCAGTTCGATTAGCTGTGAAGTTGTTTATGCTTTTGTAGATATTGTTTGCCAATTAATGTTGAAAATATCATAAAACTGTTTATGCATGCACAGCTGGTAAATCTATTTGAATTATAAGCAAAAGTTTTCCGACCAACTGCAGGTGCATGAAATGTTTGAGCAAATAAAATTAGTATCATATTACGTATACGCAATGTTAAAGCTATTGAAGTACTTGGCGGTAGAGTACAGGACTAATAGAAGGTAGGGAAAACTGCAGCAACTGTATATTGAGGTAACCTATAAATTAAGTGGAGTACACAAATATTTTGCCAGATTCTACACATTTTTATACCCTTGCAGAGGATATATTAAAATTTTCACAATGTTTGTAACGCATAGAAGGAAGCATTTCCAACCACATAAAGTATATATATTCTTGATCAGCATGACGAGCTGAGTTCATTTCCGTCTGTCCGTCCGTCCGTATGTCTGTCCGTCTGTTTCTATGCTATCTCCTTCCTCAGTTTTAAGGGTATCTTGACCAAACTTTGCAAAAAGTCTTTAAATACAAATACGCTGCACATTTGTCGGAATCGGCCGGATCGGATGACTATATCATATAGCTGCCATAGGAACGATCGGTTAAAAAACTAGTTCTAGTGAGAAAAACTTTTTTGTTTTCCATCGTAGCATAACTGATCGTGGTATATATTAATTTCAAATGCTTCCAGACAATTCTAGAAAAATTTATTGAAATCGGATGACTATAGCATATAGCTGCCGTAGGAACGATCGGTCTAAAAACTAGTTCTAGTGAGAAAAACTTTTTTGTTTTCCATTGTAGCGTCACCAATCGTGGTATATATTAGTTTTTTATGCTTCCACATAATTCTGAAAAAATTTATCGAAATCGGATGGCTATAGCATATAGCTGCCATAGGAACGATCGGTCTAAAAACTAGTTCTAGTGAGAAAAACTTTTTGTTTTCTTTGAATAATAATCACCCCATCGTAACGTATTCATAATTCGTGGTATATATTAGTTTTTATGCTTCCACATAATTCTGAAAAAATTTATCGAAATCGGATGACTATAGCATATAGCTGCCATAGTAACGATCGGTCCAAAAACTAGTTCTAGTGAGAAAAACTTTTTTGTTTTCCATTGTAGCGTCACCAATCGTGGTATATATTAGTTTTTATGCTTCCACATATTTCTGAATATCGATCTGGCTTAGCTAAGCTCTAGTAACGATCGGTCAAAACTAGTTCTAGTGGAAAACTTTTTTGTTTTCACCAGTCACCAATCGTTATTTTGTTTTATTTCCACATAATTCTGGAAAATTTGATCAAAATCGGATCACTATAGCATATAGCTGCCATAGGAACGATCGGTCTAAAAACTAGTTCTAGTAAAAAAAAATTTTTTGTTATCTAAATAATCGTCTTTAATAAACTGCAAGGGTATTTTAAACATCGGCCGATGTTAGCCTTCTATTTTTCCTATTTAAAACAACTTAAAGGTACATCCAAAAAGTACTGCAGTACAATGATTGTATGTAATAAATGTATTGCATGGTATGTTTGATTTTTTCAAAAATCATGATAAACGGATTCCTGTTTAGCACATCAAAATCATCAATAGCTCGTGAGTTGTCAGATGAGTTTAAATATAAAAAATATTGAATAAGCAACGAACCTCTATATAGCTATTTGAAGTGTTAGTTCTTTCTCCATCAGACTTAGCAATAACTACAGGTTATTTGTAACCCAAGTCTAATTCAGAGACACAAATTAGCACACGTATGCAATGCTTTGTGTATCAAATCAAAATTCAAGTCATACCCTCCCCAAGTACCATGTTTCCCACCCTGATAACTTTTTGTTAGCAAATGTTTTCCATTCTCTGGGCTAATTAAATGGGCAGCATGCAAAATTTAATCAACTTTTACATACAATAATCAACAAACTACATAAGAGTTGGTAATTTTGCTAAACATGTTCACAATCTAAATGGGCAATAACCGAATTTTTGTGTGAGTAGAACCACATTTTGGAGCTCATTTGGCACGCGCCAAAAAATTTTATATTAAAAATTGTTTTTGTTGGAAATAAAATGAATTTGCTAAGCATTTTGGAACAATTGTGTTAATTATAATTGTGGTTAAATAATTTTTGCACCATTAAGTTTGATGGTTAAATTTGTACAAAAACAAATAAAAGTGACCGCAAATTAGAAGGCAAATCAAAACCAAATATTTATAAATTAAATGCAAATAAATATGCTTTTGAAGAATCTTACCCTTTCCGTTTGTTTTGAAGCGGTGTGAAATATTTGGAAATTATTTCGCACATTTTGAATTGAATTAAATTTGGCCAAATGTAGGTGTAAAGTAATTTAAGGTCTGCTCTAAAAATTCCTTGGATGTGTATTTGCATTTGCATAGTTGCACACACACACACACACAGACACGCGCACAAATCAATTACTTCCGCTGGCGCTTTGTTTCCGTTTGCCTCCAAAATGCGGACTAGTCTGGGCCATTCTAGAAAATTTAGTCAGCTTTTTGTGTGTGTGTGTGTGTGTGTGTGCGAACTCATTTCCCTTTTCCATTCTTTCTGTTTGTCCCTCACGTTCTCGCATCTCTGTCACTTTTGTTTAATTTTATTTGTTTTGGCCGACGGCGCGTATACGCAACGCATTGCAATATTGAAAAATTCCTTTGTTGTCATTTGCTTCACTCGTTTGCCATTGTGTGCGGGTGTGTATCTGTGTGTGCGTTTCGTTTTTGCTTCTTGTGCTTGCACAGTTTCCATTTTCAAAGTTTTTATCTTCTGTCTGTATCCCCATCCCAGCTTGCATTCGCTTGTTTTTATTGTAAACATTTTTGTGTCAATTGCAATAAAGCCATTTGGCTGGATCAGACGCGTTTGTGCGGTTGTGTATCGAGCTTTGTTTGTGGCTGGCAAATATGAAATATTCTAGCTCTGATCTTTAATTTCTAAACTCATTTATTTTTTGGGGCAAATGCATAAACTCTTTAAATATCTGACATTAATCGGGGGGTACAAATACTTGTACAAAAATCACATCAGTTTCAAGAATCCCACTACTGTGAAAGAGAAATGACTTTCGATGGAAATGCAAGTTGGCAGTATCGCTCGACTCTTTTAAACATACATACAATGTCTGATAGTCTAGTCAATCTAGACAGATCATTTATGTGCTTGACTTCCAAGTCATTTATAGGGCATCAGGCAGCAATTTAATAGGCATCTCGTCTTCGAATTCTATTAAATTATTAATTATGTACATAAATATGAAAAATACAATCTGGAACCCGAACCCGAACCGGAACCCCGGTTCTCAATTTGAAGAGAACCGGTTGAGGAACCGAACCCCTCTCAAAATTGCTGGGGTTTGCAGCCCTGGTTTTAAAGCCTTCTTCAATTTTACCTGTATATACCGTTTCGGTTTAAAATTTAAAATTTTGTGCTTAAGACCTAATAAAGAGAAGAAAAAATCAATTTAGAAAGTCGTTCAAGCCCGACAGTAATGAACTCTGTGCCTGTTAAAGCTTGTATATAACTGATAATTTTAAAATGTGGGGTCACACAAACTGTGTAAGTGCTGCCCATTACGATTGCTTGGTAACTCGACCATCGTGCATCAGATCAGGAAACAATGTATGATGGATCGATAAGATATTATGATTAAAATATATGTTTAGAAGGTTCGAACAATCTATATTCGAAATTATGGTAGATATGAGGATTATTAAAAGAATATTCGAGAGTTGGCAAAAAATCTTTCTGATTAGTGGGAACCAACTAATCAGTCAAACCTTGACTACAAAATATTATCACGACGAGAAGGCAAAGCTAACTTCGACTTTGTCGAAGTTTGAATACACTCCAACTGATTTAACCGATAGAGTATGTATGGGATACTGATTTCAGATATTTATAAATTCCAAACCATAAAAAAAGTGATTATTTACTTTAGAATTTGAGCACGCTACCAACTAAAACAAATGAGTTTTCTCAGTGAGTTAAATTTAATTAATTTCGTCCGATCGGTCCTATGGCAGCTATAGGATATAGTCATACAAATTTCGACCATATTTTGCACAACTGTTTGACAGCATAATAAATTTATAATTGCTGAATTAAGAACGCTATCATTGAAAACAAAAAAGTTTTTCTCACTTAGAAATATTTTATAATTGATCGTTCCTATGGCAGCTGTAAAATATAGTCATCCGATCCAGGCAGTTCCAACATATTGGTAAGGTACAGTAAAAAAAGACTGTACATTTCGGTGTTTAAGGGTCACACTAGAAATTTATTTCACCCTAAAATGAATATGAGTATGAAGTTGCTACCTAGCAGAATCGATTATGTTTAAACCTATAATTTAACAATTGTGGGGGAAGCGAGGGAAAATTTTCGAAATTTGAAATAAACTTGTTTTACGTTTGGTATACATCTACTTACATACAAAAGCTAGTGGCTCTATATTGTCGCATTCATACAAATAGTCGCACATGCTTTTTTATTCCCATGATATCGTCAATGTTGAAACATGTCCGAGGTAGTTCATATGGCAATTAAGCTTAATAGTCTTTTAACGTTTTCACTTTAAATGAACTTAAATTTAATTGACACCAATATTTTTCCAGCCATTTAATTTGGCAAGTACTTCCCCTCTCAAAAAGAAGAAGATATTTATTCTTAAAAAAAAAAAACGTTTGCCCAACCATTTGCCATAAATACTTTCTTTCGAAGAGCAAAGTTCAACGTTGACAATGTGGACAACATCCCTGCTCCTCCTCCGCCCACCCCTTGGACCAATCATTAATCATGAGTACTGGTAATTTATCTTGCAACTGGCTTTTTATATTCCCTTCTTGATTTTGCAGTTGAGGATGGGTCTGGCCACACCTGACGAGCCTGTCGCGACTTTCGTCACAAAAACTTTGCTCCCCTAGGCGTCTGGCTGCCTTCGCAAAATACTTTCTAAATACTTTTTTAATAGCTTAAGCGCATTTCCTGCTCGTTTCTCTTTGCTTTTTTTTTTTATTAAAAAGAAGAACAAGAAGAAGAGGCGCAAACATATGGCCAACAATTTCTGATAAGCACCGAGGAACTTTGTCACCGCCATTGTAAAGTTTTTGTGGGCTGCGCAGATAATGATGGCGGACTCTGACTTGCACCTGCAGCTTGAAGGCAACTTTTATGTAAATCGGCTAAATTAAGTGACAGGCGTGGGGGCGGGGGGGCTACCCCCTCCCAACCAAAAGATTGTCAGCTGCCTGTGTGTTCTTTGCTTTTTTTATTATTTTTTTTTTTTTCATTTTTCGTTGGACAGCAAACAATTTAAATGAAATATTTTTTTGATCTCGTGTAAAACAGAAAATAACAAGAAATTAAATTTTGCAAATGTTTAGATTTTTTTTTTGTTTTGTTAGAGTTTTCTAGTGTTTCTAAAATTCCACAAAATCTCTGGGGGGCACAATGTGCATTGTACAAATTTGAAGCCACATTTTAAATACTCTTCAGCTAGCCTGAAGCCTAATGACTAAGCCAGGCGTCGGACAAACAGGCAAACGGAAATGCAACAAATAAAACAACAAAAAAGGCAACTAAATGCTACTGCAAAAAAAAACCAGGACGAGTTTTTGTGGGGAAAATGAAGCTGAAATAAAGTTGTCACGGGATTGCCTTCAGGGCAGGCAGAGCCAAGCAGGACCAGGATCCCAGCCACATGCTCATTTAGTTGCAGGCCCAAAAGGAAAGCAGAAAAACTGCAAAACCAGAAACAGGCGCTGCACGCCATTGGGGCCACATGCAAGGCCACCAGCCAGCCAGCCCCCATCCCTCCCCCTTTTCACACTGGGCCCAAAGTGAAAATTGTATTTTAGCATTTTCTGTTTAAGGATTTCTATTTCCGCTGAGGCAGGCCAGACCTGGTTACCGAAATAAATAAAAAAAAAAAAAAATAACATAAACAAATAACCAGAGCGGAGTGGTGGAAATAAATAATGTATGATGTCGCCGGCATTTTAATAGTTTTGTTAGCCTTTTTTTTTATTTATTTTTATTTTTTTTTTTTTTTGTTGGTAGCCGCCAGCGGAAGTAACTTTTATGCGCGGCCTTTAAAAGGGGTATCATGGGTTGAATGGGTGGAGGATCAGCACTGCCCCCGGCTGTGTCTAAATGGATTTTGTGGCTTTTTTTTATTTTGGCACCAAGCAGAGAGCGTGAATTTCCTGCGGCTCCTTAGCAGGCTTAAGGCTGCTTTCTGTTTTAGAATTTGCTGCTTTAATGCAACCTCAAGTATAGTAGAGTAAAAAGGGGCTCTGGAAACTGTCAATGTGAAAAACAAAGTTTTAGTTTATCTTTAATTTAATTAGTGGAATTTTTTGGGTAAAAAAACTATGGGAAATTGATTTAACATAGAATGTTTGAATTTACTCTCTTAAGTTCAAGCCAGTGCACCCATACGGTTCCTTCAAATGAAAAATAAAAACTTTTAAAATCCGATTACTGCGAAATATTTTACGCATATTCTGGCCTAACAGAATACGGAATACAAACCTATTAAGACGGATGGGGATGGAGGAAGTCGGCACAATAATACACCGAATGAAGTAGAGCTGGATAGAGCATACATTGTAGAAGCACGAAAACAACCTCGCAAGAAAGGCAAGGCTTGGAACTGGACGGAGTTGGTTGGGTCTCAGGCAGACTCAATCAAACTTGGAGAAGGATTTTTTTAGAGAAGTGCAAATCATCTTAAAAAGCTGTTAAAAAACTGAGCGCCGACTTACCACAGAATTTGTAGAAAAAGTGTTCATTACAGGATTGAGAGAAAAAAGTAGAAAAAGATTGTAGAATTAATTTCTCAATTCATCAATTGGCTAATTGCAGGAAAGAACTTGTAATATTATTTTAAACATGTTAATAAATTCAAAGTCACTAACTGAAATTTTGCTGGCCAACTAAAAAAATCCACAAGCGTTAGGACCATCATAAGTATGGCCCCTAAACTTCTTCGGACTATAATTCTTCTGATTTTCTTCTTCTGTTTTTTTGTTTGTTCTTCTCATTTCGAAAAATACTCAAAGCCTAAGTCATAAGGCGGTAAAAACGTCAGGCTACACCCAGATTTCCAATCAGAAACCCTTACGCATCATGAGCCAGGCACCGGATATTGCCTGCAATCTTAAGGACAGGTTTCAGCCAATCTACACTTTCTCAGCAAACAGAAACTAGCAGGTGCAGAGTTCCAGGGAGGCTCTCCTTTAAATGGCTCTTCCCATCAATTACGAGGCTATGGTCCTGAAAACGAACAAGTCACCTGAGGAAAACATGAAGGACAACACGACAAAAAAACTGCTCCCTCACAAGGCTAGTATGATCCTGCTGCTCTTTTTAAACGTAGCACTGAGGCTAATCTGGTAATCAAAATCTAACTTTGTATATTTCACCTTACACTGGCAACATTTCGGACATTTTCTGCTCGCATTGGCAACTCGCTTCAAAGCTCTAGCCAGGAGTTGCCGCGATTTCACAAAAGCTCTGTATAATGCTAACATCGTGATATGATAGCGAAATGTCTTAAATCCTGCATTTATCATGAAGTCGCCTTCTGCTGAAGTACACTGTAAAAGCAAGATATGAAAACGGGCCTTAGCGTAAGCACCTCGAAAGCAAAATGACGGATATCCTATTAAAGTTGAAGCCTGGCAATTCCTCTACCGATTCTACTTGAGGCACCCTTCGTTCTTCAAATGTCTCAAAATCGAAATTTGGAAAAAAAACACACTTTTTTAAAAGTAAAAAATCGAGTTAAAATTTTTGTAAATGTCTAAAAAATAATTTTCTTTTTTCATATAACTAAATTGAGCATTTCTATTTACATGTCTGAAAATAATAATTTTTTCCATTAATTAGGGTATTCACTAGCTCTGTCTTGAATATTTACTCTTAAAATTAAGACACTATAGTTAGTGACCGAGCCTGTTTGTTTTAACGTCTTAAATGTTTTGACTAAGTTTTTTGACAAGCTAAAATAAAAATAATTCAAATATTTCGAGACAAGGAAACTATAAAGAACTGATCGAGCGAAAATAGAATTTTTCCCTGAAAGGTCGTTTTCTCCAAGTGCTGTTTGATTCCATTGTCAAACTGATCTATGACGATCCATGCATTGATAATAATAGATTTGCAGTTAGCGATTGTATTTCATTGCTCGGATCATCTGAAGAAGATACAGAAACCATGCACGAGCTGCCAAAATAAAGCTTGATGATGGACTCGCAAAGGACTATTTGGCGCACTTTTCGGAAAAAACATTTGTACTGCATAAATGTGCGGGTTATCTGTGACCACATATAGATACAGCACGAAAAACAAAGTACCCCCTATCAAAATTTGTATCGCCACAATAGTCAAAGGTTTTTATGATGTAAATCATCGTATGCTAATTAGTCACTTGGTACTCGTGAAGATACTTAAAGGAATGGAGATTAAATAGCCGTTTATGCAGCACTTTTTAATTGTTCAACACCTGAACAGAGATACCAAGTTCTTAATAATTAAATGTTCCATTAATTAATGTTAAACAACACATAATTGTATTTATTTTACATATTAAATTTTGTAATTTTAAATCTAACAATAATTTAAAATATAGCTAATCTATATCGTTTATTTGTACTTGCTCCTGCATTTCGAGTGCATTGTACTTTAATGAAATTATTTTTTTTTCGGACTGCAGATCTAACTTTTTGGCCTTCAGTTTCACCATTCTGGCCCGTAGCTACAGTATTTTTTCGCATTTATAATTTTCGAGATTACTGTTATTTGTCGCCTTTGTCGAATACTCGATAATTTGGCAACTGTTTTACATATTGATGTTGGGTCTTAAACTTTTGAAGTTTAAAATTTCAGGTTTAAGAATTGAGACATACACTCAGCAAAAAATGGCGTTCTAAAAGGCAGCACAAATTTCTTACCTATATACCCAATCCGTTCTTATTTTTTCTGTTCTTAAAATAAGCCCACGTTCTCAAAAGTATACCATCGGTTCTAAACCGACGAACGAACTGAGAAAATACGTTCTTAAAATGGTTCTTGAAAAATTACGGACTCTCTTTATCACTGAGCTTAGGCACAACATGTTAACTTGGTACGGTGGTGGAACTGTCTAAGTCCCCTGTTATATGCAAAACGTGAAAGGAGGGCGCAGGTTCGAATCCCAGAGAAATACAAAAAAAAAACTTTCAACATTGGAAAAAACTTGCTTACTGCGGCATTTCATTTATAGATATAAGGTTTGACGTTTGACGGGTGGGACGCGGGGGCGTGGCGAGGTCAGCAATATAATTTTTTCCGTTCCAATAATAAGACCGGATGGTTCTTAAACGCGGAACGTCCGGTCTCAATAAAAGCGTTCTTACCTTAAGCCCACCGTTCTCAGTATAAGAAAAAACGGACTTACCCTACTATTGAGAACGAAAAACACGGTTTTCGGTACATTTTGAACGGATTTTTTTCTGAGTGTAGCTAGTGAATAACCTAAATGTTATTTATCATGGCGTGAAAATAATTTTTGTGCATTTTACGAACCCTGGCTAAAACAAAGCAAAGCTTAATTCGTCTTAAGGCTGGCTCGTTGATATGCTGAAAACACCGAACAACTTTCTTTTTCGGTTCAGCATTTTCCAAAAATTTCGAGTTCGGTTTTGCGTTTTGGTTCAAAACCAGTTTGCTTCCCTGATTATAATATTAAATAGTTAACTTTTATAATGTCCAGCGACCACATAAAACAGTCTCTCAGCTTTCTGCTGATTCCAGCCCATTGATGTTCTTTTTTCAAGGAAATCCTTTTCAACCAAAAAACAGATTAAAACAGCTTCTGAATATCTAAGTAGAAAAGTCATTGTGAGTGATATGAGCTTGTGGTTAAAAAAGTTTCCATTTCAAGACGCATAATCCCAAACAAGCGACCTTTAGCCCATGCTCCATCTAATTTAGCTGGCAGCCACAAAAGCAAAGTGCTTTTTTAATTTATAACTTAATTTGAAGCCATAAGATATATATAGTATGTATGTACATACACACACATACATAGAAATGGATTGCGGCCATGTCACGGTAGAGCCTTAAGCTGGAGCGAGTGTGTGTGTGTGTGTGTATGGGTGACAAAAAACAATGAACGATGTCAGAACTTGAGGCGCTATAACGAAAAATGGCAAGTAATCCGCTAGGGGTGAACCGCAAGAAGGGATAAAAAAAAACCGCGTCACATATGTGCCATTATTAAACCCAACGCAGTGCTCCCCTAGCCAGGGCGTGTGTGTGTGTGTGCGACGTACAGAATATTAATTAATTTCTTTAACACCCGCCACAACAATGACTGAGACAATGCGCTAGGCTGCTCCGCTCCTAGAATTATGCCATAAATATTTAACTTGCCATATTAATGAGAGAAGCTGGCGACGATGGCGACGACGACGATGCCGCCGCCAAGTTAATGAATTTCAATATGGCGTCACTCAGCTACAATTTCTATATAGTATGAGCATACTCTGTGCTGTGACATGCCAGGCAAAATCCTTGAAATCCTTGCACTTGATGGCTGTTAATTAAAAGACGCTTAGAAAAGTTGAGACAAAAATGCGTTGGCAACGTGCTTGACAACTTTTTAAGTGGCATCAGATCCTATGCGCTTCAGCATGGCCAACATGTGACAAACACTACTTGAAATGCACACACCCAGAAAGGGGGAAGAGTGAGAGGCCGGGGCGTGAGAGATATCTAAAGAAATTATGACAAGACTTGGGCGAGAAAAAGAAAAAAAAACGAAAAAAAATACAACTTTTATCTGTCATTTCAATTGCCGCCCCGAGAATTGCTTAGGATGGAGCTGGCCCGACGACATGTGAGTGGAAACTGCGGCCCGTTGGGAATCATTAAATCGTTATTTGAATGCCAAGTTTATTGTGCGCAAAATTTTGATTTGGTTTTCTTGTCAGATCTTTAAAATTGTATTTCTTTCCATTTGCTTTAACAAAAATGGATTTTTTAGGCACAAAATTCGCCTTTTTATACGCAAATGTCGACACTTAAGCGGCCATAGCGAAGACACGGCCGTGGGCTATGATCATCCCGAGGATGTATATCAGTCACTTAGACGCGACTATTATGAAAATAATTCGGAAAGTTCTGTTTACGATTTGCAGACTTGGCGCAGAGATAAAGTTTAAGTTTACGACTTGAAGACGTTTGTGGCCTTAATAGAGGAAAATATTGAAAATTTATCAATAAAAACGCGATTAAAATGTTTTAGATATTTTTATATAGAGGGTATTTTAATTTTGTACCGATGTTTGTAACGCAGAGAAGGAAGCAGCATGAAGAATGAAGTTGATATAGCCATGTCTATCTAGAAAATAAAAAAATATTATATTAGATCCAAAGTAACGTATCTCAAATTTTTGAGTTTTATTTCACGAGAAATTTTTTTTGTTTAAGAATTTATGCCAAGCCCAAGTACTTAACAGCAAGAGCCTTCACCAGAATGCATGACTTGTGCTTATTTTTTGAAAATCCGATAGTATTTCAACATGTTTACTCTTTAGCCGGCTGCTTGACTTCCTAATCTGCCCTTCACTTCCTGCACACTTGACTCCCATTCTAATATAATGCAAACTTTCCATATTTTTAGCCCTCTCAAAATGGTACAACGCGCTGGTGGTCTCCACACTCCACTTACCACCCAGTTTAACTTAATTACAGCCTCTGCTAACTGGCAGTCTCGTCCCGTTTAGACGTGCTGTTGCTGCTTCTCGTAGTCGTCGTCGTCGTCGTCGACACATCAGGCGTAAATGAACGGAAATGAATTCATAAAACGGGAGGCGCAAACTGAAAAAACTCAACGTAACGCAACGTTGCGCGTTTAAAAGTGTAAATAATAAGCGGCGAGAACCAGGGGTAGAGCTGAGTGTTGAAGTTGCATGGAGTTAGCAGCCTGAAAATAAAAACTCAACATTTTTGAATAAACTAAAAGAGCAGCCAGCAGTATAGTGCCCAGGGGTGGAGGGAGGAGGTGTTAGAAGCTTACGTGGTGTCACCAAAATTAAACAAAATAGAACTCCCACGCCCGGAAGTTGCATTCAAATGCGTTGACTTTAAATTGTTGCAGTGCAATGTAAATATGGCAACATTTTCACAAAGCTAATGCGTCTGTTGGGTTGGGTTAGAGAGGCGAGTGAGTGATGATGAATTGTCTGTTGACTAAAGAGTTTTTTACACATTCGTTAGTTAAAATTACAATTTTATAATATTTCTAGCAAAACTTAAAAGATGAGTAAGCAAATGCTAAAGTCAGGGCTGCAAATCTTTTTAATTTCGAAAGTGTTCTTACCAAATCCTTATTATAGTTTTTGGCCCGGTTAAGGCAGTAAAATAAAATCTGTTCCGGCTTAGGATCGGTTTTGACTTTTGAAAAATCTCTGGTTAAAATTCAATAAATCTAACAAAAAAATTGAATAACCAGAGACTTTCATAAGGTATGCCTTATTAGTACCAACTTGACCTTTAAGATATATCCTGGGTTTGTAAAATATCTTAAATTTTTATTTATACCAAATGATTAACACAAATTAAAATTTCTTCCATAAGCAAAACGATTATTTTTCGATTATTATTTATTATATTTATGATTAATTTACCCTTTTTGTAAAAAAAAAATTTTGAAAACATTTTTCCACAAAATATTTTACAGGCATGTAAAAAATTTTAAAAATTTTTTTCATTTTATTTGTATTCGACTGTCACGTATACATAAAAACAAATGAAATAAAAAAAAAATCGAAAAATGTTTTACCTGTCTGTAAAAAATTGTACATGCCTGTAAAATATTTTAAAATTTTTTTTTCATTTTATTTGCATTGGACTATCACGTGACCCAAAAAAAAAATAAAATTAAAAAAAATCAAAAAATATTTTACCTGTCTGTAAAAAATTTTACATGCCTGTAAAATATTTTAAAATTTTTTTTTCATTTTATTTGCATTGGACTGTCAATTGTACACCAAAACAAATGAAATTAAAAAAAATAAAAAAATATTTTACCTGTCTGTTAAAAATTTTTACATGCCTGTACAATGTTTTTAATTTTTTTTCATTTTATTTGTATTGGACTGTCACGTATACCATAAAAAAAATTAAATTAAAAAAAAATCAAAAATATTTTAACTGTCTGTAAAAAATTTTACATGCCTGTAAAATATTTTTAAATTTTTTTTTCATTTTATTTGTATTGGACTGTCACGTATACACAAAAACAAATACAATTTAAAAAAAAAATATTTTACCTGTCTGTAAAAAATTTGTGTAAAAAATAGTTTCGAATTTTTTTTGTAGACAGCTCAAATTAATTACACTTAAATCAATCATGTAAAGAATGCTCATGTTAGTTACACTTATTTATAGAATAAGCCTATTGGCCGAGCTGACTTTTTAACAAGCAGTTATTCTAGTCTGTGTGCATAACTAGAAGAATATTTAATGCTAAAATAAAAATTGTACAACATTTTTTTTGCATTTGTAGATTTTTGAATGCGATTAGTTTCTTTTCACGGCAAACATTTCCGTTCACATGGCCGGTGCAATTTGGGAATACACACACACACACACGCACGCATGCCCTCCCGCCTCTAGTTAGGCCTAAACCACTTACTTTTGCCACAGCCTCAGTGTCGGCGTCCTCGCCAAGTCTATTGGGGTAGCCAAATTTGGCCACGCGCTTCCAATTTGCGATGTTTGACAGGCGGCGGAGGCTCTCGCATTTTGTTTGGTAAATCACGGAACGGCAATGGGTGACGCGTGTCTGGGGCTTGTTGACATGGCATTGGCAACATCATCATCGTCGTCATCGTCGTCAGCGGGGTTCAGTTGATTCTGTTTAGAAGGGCCAACAACTACATACAGCACATTTCGTGATTTCATAAGCCGCCGGTCAAGTCATTATGCATGTCCTTTTGAGGCCAAATGTCGCAGTCAGGGGTCGAAAAATGGCGCTCATTAGGTTTTGGCGGAACCGGGTGCTGCTGGTGGGGGTGGTTTGCCCGTCACTTGAATTAATTTATCTTATCGCTGACTGCATGCGTTGTTGTTGTTGATGTTCAAGTTCCACTTATCAGCATCAAGAGCCATAAAGGCCACAACAATGGATGCCTCCTGTTTCGCCTCCATCATGAGCTCTATTTGAGCGCATAAATTTTTATGCCCTGCGCTTTTCACGCGACGAACCATTTTTCTGCACCATTACCCTCGGGCTCAAGTGGACACAAAAAAATAAAGTGAAAATAGAAAACAAAATTGAAATGGAAAAAGTGTTGCATACTTAAGCGGGCGAAAATTGAATTTACTTCTCTTTAAGAATGTTGAACATTGTGTGCGCGCCTCACACATGCCTCACATTGTGGCAAGTCAATTATTTTCTTGTTTAGCAAATTGCTACACATTCAGGTTTAGTATAGACATTGCGGCCTCCACTTGCTGTGTTGCTTTGTTCCACTTTGTTTCAGCTTTTTCTGTGTGCAACAAACTGATGATCATCATGCCTGTCGTTGTGCTCGGGGCTTTTGTTAAAGTTTCGTCAATTTTGGCAGCCTTCTGCATATGATTTTTGGTTTAACACACACACACACCGGTTTGTCAGAAGAGAAAAACTTAAATTGCTTTTGAGGTTATGAGCGTCGCAATACGATGACATGCAACATGTTTTCTCAACGGCATTTGCATAAAAGCATAACGGATTTCAACTGGAACTAGTTTTTTTGGGGGGTTACAAATCTCTTTGTTACCAATTAAAACTGCTATTCTAACGTTTAGTTACACACAAAAAAAAAAAACAAGGAATGCCGCAGGGATTAGAATGGATTTACTTGGTAGAAACAATTTGATGTAACAGACGTTGTTATAATGTGATAAAAAAAATATGGAAAAATAACAAAAATAACACTGATGATAGGACCGGGAGACCCTTGAACGGTATAGAAAAAATCAGCTTTCAGTGCAATGTTAAAAATACTTTATTAACTTTATGTTGATTATAGAAATAACCTTGACCTTGAGCCGGCCAAAAACTACTTTGATGATAGTCCAAAATGGGTCACAAAAAAATAACACTAATTTATTAAACAATATTTGCTTGTGCAATGAAAATTTGCAGCTGTGTAGTATGTAGCTACTCAAAAAACTTTGCCGTTCGGATACGACGTTAAACTGAAGGTCCCTTTCTCTTTACTGAAAATTAAAAAATACACGAGCCGAGAGATTGAGAGAAGGTCGGCTTGGCCCCATTGGGAGGCTGTAACAGGCAAATCTAACTTTAATTTAAATGAAAATTTAGCTATAGTTAATAGATTTGGTTTAGAAATAGAAAATTAAATTATTTAAAACATTTTAAAATTATTTTAAAAATGTTAAGAAATCGACTTCAAAATAATTAAAAATATTTCTTTTTAATCTGCAATTTTATTCTTAAATCTGCAATATATTCAATTATATGCTTTCAAACAGATTTGCAAAATTTGACACGCGACCTTACCCAAGTACCGAGCTGCTTGTCTATTTATAATATCTCCTACCATGGAGACTTTGAAGTCCCGCTCAAGGTCATGCCTATGTACCAATCGGCTCCTGAAATACTCGTCAGCATCCGGGCCAGAAATGTGCGTATTCGGTTTATATGAGACTTAATAGCGATTCCGTACACCTGCACACCGTACCGCCAGATTGGTGCAAAGATATCCTTTATCTGTATATAAGCACCTTATTTTTAAGCGTGAGCTTGTTGTTGGCGTGAAGGAGCCATCTCATTCTTCGCGCCTTTGCTTTCATGCTGCCTACCAATTCCTTGACATGTTGGCCAAATGTGAGCCTTTTGTCAAGTGTAACCCCGAGGTATTTATGGCTGGTTTTGTGAGGTAGCACCTCTCCATGTAAGAAGACTCCAGGGCTGATGTCCCTCCTTAGCGTGTATGTTACATTGGCATGCTTCTCCGGGTTCACTGCGATGTTCCAATTTGTTGCTAAAGGGATCGGAGTAAGAAAATATTTTTGTTTTCAACGTTGACGTTCTTAAACTATAAAATGATCAAGATTATATGTCTTTAAATAGCTGTGCAAATTTTGGTCCAAATCGTATGACTTCATATTATATGTCCGATCAGTCCGAAAATAAATCATGGAAAAAAATTGAAGGCTAATATCGGCTACGCCGATGTTTTAAATACCCTTGCAGTTTTTGAAAGTCGCTACCATTAATAACAAAAAAGTTTTTCTCACTAGAACTATTTTTTTGACCGACCATTTATATGGCAGCTATATGCTATAGTCATCCGATTTTGATCAATTTTTCCAGAATTGTGTATGAGCATATAAAACTAATATATACCAAGTTTGGTGACGCTACGATGGAAAACAATAAAGTTTTTCCCACTAGAACTAGTTTTTAGACCGACCGTTTATTTGGCAGCTATATGCTATATTGATCCGATTTTGATGAATTTTTTCTAAATTGTGTAAAAGCATATAAAACTAATAAATACCAAGTTTGGTGACGCTACGACAGAAAACAAAAAAAATTTTCTCACTAGAACTAGTTTCTTTACTGACCGTTTATATGGCAGCTATATGCTAGAGTCATCCGATTTTGATAAATTTTTTCAAAATTGTGTGAAGGGATATAAAACTAATATATACCAAGTTTGGTGACGCTACGACAAAAAACAAAAAAGTTTTTCTCACTAGAACTAGTTTATGGGCCGATCGTTCCTATGGCAGCTATATGATATAGTCATCCGATCCGGCCGATTCCGACAAATGTGCAGCCTATGTGTATTTAAAGACTTTTTGCAAAGTTTGGTCAAGATAGCTTTAAAAGTGAGGGAGGAGATAGCATAGAAACAGACGGACGGACAGACGGACCGACGGACAGATGGACATGGCTATAAAGACTCAGCTCGTCATGCTGATCAAGAATATATATAGTTTATGGGGTCGGAGATGCTTCCTTCTATGCGTTACAAACATCGTGACAATTTTAATATACCCTCTGCAAGGGTATAAAAATGTTCTATTTGATGATAGTGTGCTCGAATTTAAAATTTAATATAAATGTAAAATTTTAATCAGATTTTTATTCCATATTGTATCGTTAAGATTACTTGGAGCAGTCTTTTGCAAGTGTATTAGGACTTGTACACAGACCAAAATAGGTTTGACTTCTCGTTTACAGTGTTTCTAACAATCAAGCTACAATAGAATTTAAAATAGATTGATTTTTAAGGAGCTGAATAGCTGCGAAGACCGTTCAAAACCACAATTTTTCAAAAGATGGCGACCGTGCTCTAAAAAATTTGTTAATTCAAGTGTATAATCTTCGTCATATTCAAACAATTTGGAAATAGTTAAATCAGTGCTAAGCAGTTCTTATTCTTTGCTCTGCTTTGTTTTGAATTTTGCTATCGAACTCTTCTATTGTATACTACTTTTAATAAGCCTTCTCTTTTTAACTAACTGTCGAGTTATTCCTGGGAGAATCCATTAACATTTACTTATAAATGGTCACTAATCAGCTTAGATGAGTAAATGACCGTGTTCAGCGGAAGAACTTGCTTCCTGAGCAATGATATATTTCTTGGTAGTGACATTACATAAAGTTTATTAACAAAGTCAATTTAACAAAACTCCCTAAAAGTATGCTAAACATTAAGAGTAGTTTTTTTAGGCTGATCAGTGATCAAGTGTCTGTGCTGAACGCGCCCAATTTTAACGTATTTAGCTCATAATTTTTTTTTCTCTAAGCTTTTTCATGCCGCATGTTGGCGGATGCGCCCTTCCGGCAGTTGGGCGGTAGGTTAGCAACTATATTGCCAGGCGTTTGCACGTAACAAGCTGTGGTGTCGCTTTAGCCACTTTTAATGTACTGCTCATTGTATTATTTGTGGCACAATCAAAATGTTATAATGTCTGTTATAACGACTAAGAATGAGCTGTGGAGCCGTAACAGATCAAAATATTATTCAAGAGCCACAAGTTGATCATAAAGTGGTTTCTAGAGAAGTAATTTATAATTTATCGAAAATAACTTGTAGGTGAGTCATTTCCATGAAACTTGATTATGCACAATGTGTCCTTTGATTGCCCCTTTCTCAGTTCTTATCCATTTCATGTCACTTACGACTTATTAACTTATGTAAAACTGACATAACATTTTGGTATATCTCAGCATTTTGCATACAATTTAATAGGTATCCCCGTAGCGCAAGTATTCTCTAATGCCGGCGCACCAGTCGTCGCTTAATAACTGCAATTATGACCAAAAGCCACAAAATGATGACAGAACGTTTGGTTACGTTATGTTCATTCGGGATGTCCGGGACACATTGCTCATTTTAATGGCTGTCGAAATGAACTTTCGCCACGTGATTTAGCAACATTCCCAGGGTACTGAAGCTGGGTCCACATCAATAACTAATTTTTCATAATTAATGTGTCTGTTTGTCATGCATTACATGCAGGATTCTTGGACCACACGCACACAAGCAATTGTACACACATAGTCCGGCACATTAATCCCGGATCACGTTTTGTGGGTTCATTAGGGAGCGCATGCGGATGCCATAAAATGTAACATTGTTTTCCATTATTCCTTGGCCAGGAAATGACAGAGTTTGCATTTTCGAAATAAGACGAAATAAATAAAATTCTTGGCTCAAATGAATTTAATTTTGGTTAACACGAGACCGACCATCAATCTTATGTCTTGGGGTTCTCTTATTAATTTGCATTTCATTTAACAGATTTTGTAGTATTTACTTTCCCCCCATCCACGCCACACACACACACACACACATAGAGGAAAACTTAATTGAAATTCCTTTTGCTCTTCAGTTGGCTATTCGTTTTTTGAGGTGACAGTTTAAGCACGCTCAATGCCCAGCCAGATAATGACGTTGATTGTGGCGTCATCTTTGTGGGTCTAGTCCTTGTTTCTTGTTCTTGTTTTTGCTCAGCTTCCTCTCTCAGCCAGCCATCCATCAATCGCAGGCTTGCTTCCTGGCTGCCCAAGCAACTACAACAATGGGCCACATCATGTTGAGATGTTGCCGTTGTTGTCCTCATCCTTGCCTCGTACTTGTGCTTGTGTTCTGGTTGCACTTTGCTCTGACATTTTGAGTTTATGGCATATTTGCATTATAACCTTTCTCTCTTTCTCTAGTCCTTCCATGTGTGTGTCCTTTTCATGCTGCACTTGAACAATGACGTTGACTTTGTCGTTTGAGGTTGCCCTGCTTGGAGACCAGCAACCAGATCCTGTGTCCCATGTCCTGCCTGTTAACAAGGCAAATAACAAAAAAATTATGCAAAGGCTTTTGCAAAACTAAAACTATTTTGTTGCCCGGGCAGGACCTCTTCCCTAATTGATCAATTTCTGCTTCAGTTTGCTTAACCCATTGACACCCAACCATGTGTCGAGTCTTAGATTCTCATGTATGTATTTTATTGAATTTTCTCCACCTTCCCCTCTCTCTCTCTCTCTCTCTGTTTCGGCTTGTGTGAGAGCAAGAATGTCAGGAGCTCTTACAATCCTGGTACAATGGTGAAAATTATGCTCTCATTTCTTTACTCTGTACCGATGGTACAAAGAGTATATTGGGTTTGTGCAAATGTATGTAACAGGCAGAAGGAAGCATCACCGACCCTTTAAAGTATATATATATTCTTGATCAGCATCTACAGCCGAGACGATATAGGCATGTCTGTCTGTCCGTCTGAACGCTGAGATCTCACAGATGGTCAGAGATAGTGGTTTGAAGTGTATGGAATATATAATTCTTATACTTCCAGGCAGATCAAGTTTAGTTTTAATATTTGCCACGCCCCCTGCCTTCCCCGCAAATTGAAAAAAACCTCATATCTTACACAATTTTGGAGTTAGTTTTTTTTAGACATATATTCTACTCATCATTAACGAACGTAGTAGGTTGCCACCCCCCATACATTTTCCTGATCATACTTCGACCACATTGTTTTCCGATCAGATGAACGATAGTAGAGTTGCCACCCCCACAATTTGAAAAAAATCTCATATCTTCCACAATTTTAAAGATAGATTGTTTGAACCTTTGAAGCATATATTTTAAACGTCATTACTTATCGATCCCCCATACACCATTTTCAGATCAGATGAACGATATTCGAGTTATAAACAAATCAAATAATTACGCTGGGCAGTACTGCCCGTAATCGTGATGGGCAGCACTTGCACAGTATATATACAAACAGGTACAGAGTATATTACAGTCAGCCTTGACCGACTTTCTTACTTGTTTTATCTCAAAAAGCACAAATTGTTGCTGATAAGCAAATCAAAGATTTTCTATTAAAAACTTTCACTAGAGGAGGTTAGATTTTTCCTCATGTCAAGAAAATAATTGACAAATTATTTGACAATACCTAAAACAATTAATCTCCAACTCTTTATTTTCAGATGTATCGATTAAGTCACTTCAAGAAGATTGAAAAGTTGGGCTACGCCTTTGCACTCCAGCACATATCAAGTGAAAGCCAATTTGATTGTAATTAGCAAATCATCTGTCTGCTTTAATTAAAATTCAACCCATCCAAAAATTCTACTCAGCACTTGTGCAACAATTTCAACAAGTCACAAAAATGAGGCAATCAACTGCATGCCAAATGCTTAAGCTCAAACCATTTCACTTAAGGCAAAAACTTGATTACTATTCAAATTTATAGTTTGAACTTGGCCAGGCCAACCGGCTTACATAGAGAGACAGCGAGCGAGAGGGAGCGTGCTAGCAGGATTCCATTCCCAAGTTGTTAGCCACATAATGTTGTCATTAATTTTTACGATATTTACCAAGTTTAATGCATTTTGCTGATGTTTGCGCACAAGTTTAATGATGGCAAACGCAACCAGGTTCTATTAGGGGTATGCCAGGGCCTGACTTTCTGCATATTTCTTCGTTAGCTCCCAGGCAGCTAGCAGCCCAGCCGCAAATGTAAAGTTGTTGACGGCACAAAAAAGCGCACAAGGAGCCGAAGAAGGCCAATGCTTATCATGAAATGTTTCAAAAGCACTTTACATGGCTTGGGCGGAGGGTGCAGACATTCCACCAGACGTAGCTAAGGTTAATGGCATAAAGTTTATCTGCAATTACGATATACGCTATGGCCATCAGGCATGCAGCTAGGATATAACGTCCTCTTATCACAGATATATAAGTATATTTATGTATAGACGAGTATAAGCTAAGTAAATATTTATGACTCTATTTTAAAATGCACTTCAAGTCAGCGCAGGCGATGATGATCTTAGGCATGGAGTTAAAGGCGCAGTTAACTAAGTGACTTGATTTCAAACTGTGTGGTAGGGGAATTGAATTCAGATAAAACATTTAAAGAAATTTTGAACTTAACAAAAATCCTGATGTAATGTTGCATTATCAACAAGTAAGAAAGTCGGTCAAGCCCGACTGTAATATACTTTGTTCCTGTTTGTATATAACTAATAACTTTAAAGTGTGGGGTTACACAAACTGTGCAAGTGCTGCCCATCACGACTACGGGCAGTGCTGCCCAGAGTAATTATTTGATTAGCTTCTAACTCGAATAGCGTTCATCTGATCTTTAAAAAACTAAAATATATTCCTAAAAGGTTCAAACAATCTGTCTTTAAAATTGTGGAAGATATTAGATTTTTTTCAAATTGCAGGGGTGGCAACTCTACCATCGTTCATCTGATCGGAAAACAAAGTATGCGGGCTCGATAAGTAAAAATGAGTAGAATATATGTCTAGAAGGTTCGAACAACCTAACTCCAAATTTTTTGGAAGATATGAGGTTTTTTAATTTGCGGTATATTGGGTTTGTGCAAATGTATGTAACAGCCAGAAGGAAGCATCTCCGACCTCATAAAGTATATAGATTCTTGATCAGCATCAACAGTCGAGTCGACATAGCCATGTCCGTCTGTCTGTCCGTATGAACGAAGAGATCTCAGAGATGGTAAGAGCTAGAGGTTTGAAGTGTATGGAACATATAATTCTTATACCTGCAGGCAGATCAAGTTTATTTTTAATTTTTGCCGCGCACCCTGCCTCCCCCGCAAATTAAAAAAAAGTAATAACTCACACAATTTTAAAGATAGATAGTTCGAACATTCTAGACATATATTCTACTACTCATTATTAATCGACCCGCCATACATCGTTTTTCGATCAGGTGAACGATTTTAGAGCTATACGTAAAAGAAAATTCAAAGCAATGACAACAACAACACCGCAGCGATTGGTAGAATTTACGAGAAAGAGAGAGCGAGAGGGCAATAGCTAACTGGTAATTTCCCAATTGGACCTTGCTTGACCGCAGTATCTAATTGAACTGCGCCGCTCTCAGTTTTCCTCCGCCTTCTGTCCCATAGATATTTGTGTAAGGAGGCAAAGACCAAGTATGAGAGGAGCGATGCAATTTTGATGGCCTGCGGTCAGAAATCACGCGTGATTCCCTCGTGACTAATATAGATAAGTTTATGTTAATAGGAAATCATATGCAAACTTTATATTTACGGGTAATTCTACTCATCATTACTTTAAAGTTATCAGCTACATACAAACAGGTACAGAGTATATTACAGTCGGGCTTGACCGACTTTCTTACTTGTTTTTTGTATAGAGTTTATACCCATCTGATTCGATTTAGCTGGCAAAAAAAGTTGAACCTAGTGCTTTTTGGCAGAATCAAATGTTTTACCATTCAAAAAATTAAAATTAGCTCGAAACAAATTAATTCAGAAGAGGTGCAAGGTTTGGTCTATAGGGTGGATGTGCCCTCACTTCCCAATTCAGCTTCGATAATTCTTGATTAGTGACCAAAGATGCATGCGGATGAGCGTTGTCATTTTGGAAGAAACACCCTTGCAAATTGCTAAGCCGGGTTGCTTCACTTTGATTTTTTTTCTATTCGGGTAGCTCAGGATAGCATAGTTGAGGGAAGTGAACAGCACCATTCAAAAATCCCTTAAATGGTGTTGACAATAACAAATATATTTCAATAGCTGCCTTAAAGTACGCAACATACATTTTCTTAATATCCACTTCGATTTCAACAAGTAAGAAAGTCGGTCAAGCCCGACTGTAATATACTCTGTACCTGTTTGTATGTAACTGATAACTTTAAAGTGTGAGGTTTTTTCAAAATCTGGGGGTGGCAACTCTTTCGAAAAACGATGTATGGGCTCGATAAGTAATGATGGGTAGAATTACCCCAGTACATAATCACGCGTGATTTCTGACCGCAGGCCATCTCAATTGCATCGCTCCTCTCATACTTGCTCTTTGCCTACTTACACAAATATCTATTGGAAAGAAGGGAGGGGGAAACTGAATGCGGAGCAGTCCAGTAAGCTATTCCCTCTCGCCTCTTTCTCGTAAGTGGCTGCGGTTTGTTGTTATCGTTGCATTACATTTTCATTTACATATAGCGCCACTATTGTTCATCTGATCGGAAAACGATGTATGGGGGCTTGATAAGAAATGATGAGTAGAATATATGTCTAAAAGGTTCGAACAACCTAACGCCAAAATTGTGGAAGATATTAAGTTTTTTTCAAATTGTGGGGGAGGCAGGGTGCGTGGCAAAAATCAAAACTAAACTTGATCTGCGTGCAAGTATAAGAAATATATGTTCCATACACTTCAAACCTCTATCTCTTACCATCTCTGAGATCTCTTCGTTCCTACGGACAGACAGACGGACAGACGTGGCTATATCGACTCGGCTGTTGATGCTGATCAAGAATATATATACTTTATAGGGTCGGAGATGCTTCCTTCTGGCTGTTACACAGATTTGCACAAACCCAATATACTCTGTGTACCTTCGGTACAGAGTATAAAAACATGAACATGAAAAAATGGCCCTAAAACTATATTTTGCTATAGATTTTTGGTATTGTACTGAATCGTCGGTTTAGACTATAAAACCAAATAAAATATTGTTAAATTTAAGATTAAAGCAAAGCCCTGCTATTGGCAGAAACAATTTACTTTGTCCATTTATCTCTAATTAAATTCTACTTTTGAATATTTTTGTAGAACAAATTTTCTTTTCAGCTCAGCAATTTGATGCACGACAAATTGCTATAAATTATATTAAATTAATATTTATCTGATAATAATTCAATTCATTCAGTTTATTTTCTCTACCAAAAAAAATGTCACAACAAACAGTTGAGCAGAAAGCAAATAGAGAGTATGAAAATGAAATGAAAATTTTGAAATTTCTATTTGTCTCAAAGTGAAATTCAATTAATCAAAAATTGTGATGAGGACGTCGTGCACAGCAGACGACATCATATTGCATCAAAAAGTAGACACACGACAATTTATCATTTTCAAGACCAGGAAATATATATACAAAAGCCTGGGTCCAGGCAAAATGAAAATGTGAGGAGAGAAAAAAAAGGATTGCCTGCAGGTGGGTGAGACATGGCCCCGGCTCAGCTTAGCGCTGAGTCTGACAGACCAACACGTCTGGCAAAGGATAGTTTGGCAGGACACTACTGAGAAGTGTGTGTGTGTGTGATGCAAACGATTATAAAATCATCATTTATCACATTATGTCACCTCTTCCTCTAGTTCTCTGATCCCGGAGCATGCCGAAAAGCAAACACAACCAAATTTGGGGCATGAGCTTGGCTGAATCGTGTGGAAATTTATTAAATTTGCTGCCAATTTAATCAAAACTCAATTAGGCTGGTCATGGCCCAGACAGAACACCTAATATCAATTTACATGAAGTCATGGCAACATCTACAACTATTTTCCACTTAGTCCAGGACGCACAACAATTTGTTGTGAAATCCATTTGAGCATAATTGAATATTAATTTGAGCGCTTCAATGCACTTCAACAACAATTGAATTTCCCAGTCATGTGTTGTCTTGACCTTTGACAGCAGGCCCAGTCAGAGCAGAAGATTAGCCCTGGGGGGGATCCAAAAAAAATGTCTCGCATTTCCAGCTTTGTGTGTGTGAGTAGTTTATGCCTCCCACCCTCCCTCACTTGGGCTGTCAATCACAACTGCCTGACAAATTGCTTTTGCTGACAGTTTTACTCTCTTCGGGCGGGACAAATTCTTTAAAAATTATACCGAATTATTTTTCCAGCCAAAGCGAAACACTGACTGACCCACGGCTGAGTCTATTCAACAAACTTGGCCAAGCGCCTGCGGGCTACATTTTCAGGTTTTCCATTTGAGCAAACACAGACAATCGCCGCTGGGCCAAGGTGCTCGAATTTAATGTGGCAGCCACGGCCAAAGTGAAAGTAAGTAAAAAGAAATGGTATAGTTAGAAAATTACTTTTACTTAATGTCATTTTGCTATCCCCTGGGATATTTTGTGAGTTTAAAGTGCGATGTTTGCATTGTGAAATAGTTTTCCGCTCCCTAACTCCCCCTACTCGCTATCTCTGGCTTGGTGCTCGAATGTAAAGAGTTCATGGACCAATAGTCAGTGTGTATGTGTGTGTGTGTGTTTGTGTGAGAGAGCTGGGAATTATGTGGCATACATGTTATGTAAAAGTTTTTCTTCGCCCTAAGTGTATTAAAGTTTTGTGACATTTTTCAGTTCAAAGAAAGAAAACTATAAATGCACATTGGAAATATCAAGAATGTGCAAGTTGCCTAAGCTTTTCCTAAACTCAAAGTTTTAAAAAACAAAATCTGCTAGTACGAAAATTTTGTATAAAACTCTGTAGATCATAAAGGGGCTCGCGAGCCAAAAACCGACATTTGTATGCATAGCTGTACGGTTTGTGATTGTCTCATTCTGTTAATGCGGTCTTGATGAGTTCAGAATTAATTTTTAGGAATTTGTTTATCCTATATGTTAGGGAGTTGGATTTTTTCCCTGATCAATACCGATACCAAACGAGTTTTAACCGATTCTAAAGTGGTTTAGAACGGTAGAGAGATTCCTGAAAGTGATTTGCTTTCGATTTTGATTTCATATTAATTTCGTCACAGCTGCTCCCTACCAACTGAGCAGTGTGCCCAAAAAATGTAAGGAAATGAAGGTCATACTAAAAGATTTCACGATTTCAATTTGATTTAGTTTTGCTTTGTAGTCTGACCGTACTCCTTAAAGAAAATTATGTAGCCAAACTTGGTGTTTGTGTACATTCGGCTTTGTGAAGCTGTGAACATTCTGATACTATAACGTGGGTTGCTATTTAAGTTTCTGGCCTAGGTCACTTCTAGCCATTTTTGGACCAATTGGCCATTTCCCAAAAAAAGTTTGGACTTTTATCGATAAAAGCTCCATACAACTCTTTCATGTGCGACCACGTTTGATATCGATTAACGATTAATCAAAAACTTACCTCGGCAGAAAAATGGAATTAACTCGTGCAAATTTTCATGCAATCATTTTTCACAACTTTCGACGTGGTTTATCACGACAAGAGTGCAACGATGAACTTAAATTTTTGTATGGCGATGAAGCACCATCCTATAGCACTGTGAAAAATTGGTTTAATGAATTCAATCGCGGGCGACTCTCGCTCGAAGACGAAGGTCGTGAAGGTCGTCCAAAAACAGTCGCGAGAACTGATAATGCAAGATCGTCATGTGACATACCGTGAGATAGAGGCATCCTTGGGCATTTCTTCCACCAGCATACATTCGATTTTGCATGAACACCTGGGCGTAAAAATGGGTTTGTTCTCGTTGAATCCCGCACAATTTGACAATCGCTCAAAAAAAGGCTCGTGTGGATTGGTGCAAACAATTTCTGAAAAAATATAATCGCGGTGTTTCAAAAGAAGTTTATAGAATCGTCACAGGTGACGAACCATGGATCTATGCTTATGAGCCCGAAACAAAATAGCAATCGACCGTGTGGGTCTTCGAAGACCAAATCCAACGAAAGTTGTTCGTGGAAGTAGCACTTCGAAACAAATGCTGGCCTGTTTCTTCGGTAAAACTGGTCATGTGGCGTCTGTTCCGCTTGAGCAACGTAGGATGGTCAATTCTGAGTGGTACACCACAATTTGTTTGCCTGAAGTCTTCGGAGAAATTGGAAAAACGAACAAGAGAAGACAGATCAATGTGCACCATGACAATGCGAGCTTTCACACATCAGCTCACACCAGCGCATTTTTGACCGCTTTTGATGGGTCATCTGCCGTACAGCCCTGACTTGGCACCCAATGACTTCTTTTTTATTCCCGCACATCAGGGAAAAATGCGTGTTCAACGATTTTCCTCGCCAGAAGATGCTGTTGAAGAGTTCAAAAACCATGTTTTGGAGGTGTCTCAATCGGAGTGGAAAAAGTGCTTCGACAATTGCATGTGCATGCAAAAGTGTATAAATCTTGCTGAAAAATACTTTGAAAAACAATAAAACCATTTTTGATCATAAATATTCGCATTTTCATTATTAGGCCAGAAATATATATAGCAACCAACGTATGCAAGCAAATTAAAAAAACACAAAAAATCAAGGGTATTTAGTAGTCGGGGCACTCAACTGCAGCGCTCTTGCTTGTTGTGTATTTAAAGTTTTTTTTTTTTTTTCAGACTTAAAGAAAGAAATTTAAATAAAATCACGCTATTATATGTAATAGCATGCTAGAGCATTGTACTTCTCAATATGGCCGTGAAATATGATACTCTCCATTTGTTTTGCAATGTCTTTTTTATGGCCAACATTCGATAATGTTCCCCATCTGACCTCTGCCTGATAATGGCCTTAATGTCTTTAGCCTATTGTTTGGGTCTGTCATTTCTCTTTTGTGTGGCCCTCAATGAACTTCCGATAAAGGAATTCAGTTCATCTCCTGCTGGGTCGAGGTGCAAAGCCTCAAGTTCAGAGTTCAACTCCAAAAGAAATCTTTGACAAGAAATACATTTCGAAAATTAATTTAAACTTTTGCCACATTTACTCATTAGCAAAAATAAGTTTACGTTTTTTTTTTTTTTTTTTGGAATTTATTGTACAGCGCAAAGTTGCCGTTCAACAAGTTTGCTGGCAAACTAATTTGCTTGCACACACACAAGATTTATTCGAGTTGGCCAAAGTAACATAATTTGCAAATAACGTGAAACGCAAAAGCGCGTGGCCATTGTCGAGAAATTCTAAAGTTAAGCTCAAGTTGCAAAAGCGAAAATGATTTAAAAACTCACTTTAGGTACGCAGAAATAGGCCTGAAACCAACAAAAGGTGGAAGTTTGTCGTAAATAACTTTTTTTCTTTCTTCTCAGCACTTGGAGCAGGACAACAGTTGCATTAGTTGCATAAGCCAGCAGCAAGCAGGATGCAGGACTTCTCCCTGGTAACCATAAATCAAACACTCGGGAGGTCGGTGGTTATGTGTGCGAGTGCTGGTGCGTTTCTTTAAGGGCAAAGTGAATTTTAAGCCGATTTCCGTTACATGGCCCCAAGCATAGCGGTCATAAAGCTGCCTATAACAACAGCAACAGCCACAAAATTATATAAATAATGATCGGATTGTTAAAGTTATGTTATATGCACATTGAAACACACTGGGCTGAAAAATGGAAACACAAAGTAACCAAGGGAATGAAAAATGAAAGGAAATGGCACATAATGTTGTCATCGTTTTAAATCTTAGGGGTATAACAACATGTGAAGTTAAAGTACTAAATCAAAAACATTTACATTCAAACATTTACAATATATTTAAAAAAGGAAAAGAAGGTATGTTCCATTTTTAGTGATGGAGACCAGACATCACAGCAGTCAGCCTTGAATTGGGAAACACCATTTACTGGTTGACTTCCACCTATTTGGCTCATGATACGACAGAGCCAGTAACACTTTTGCTGTTTCAATACCACATGCTCAACAGGCAGCACAACAGAATTAAACTAATACTGGGTGTAGATGCCAATGATCACCACACGGAATGGTCCAGACACTTAGGATCCGGTTGAGTTCTTTTCTCTATTATCTTCTTGGCCCAATAGATTAAAACCGATTGTCGGTCACGACCGCTTCTAGTAATGTACGCTAGCCGCTTCTGTCTGGTACAATTCACACACATATAAACCGAACACAAGCCCTTTTCAAAGTTAATACAAAAAATCCGCAAAGCCAATCAGTGGCTTCCTAGCCTTCAACGTGGTAGGTCAGAGCCGCTTTGCATCGCATTATATTGGCACACCAATACACTCTCAATTTTGTTGCCTTGCTCTTATTGGCGAACCCTGCTTTAAGGGGCCATAAATCCTGTAAAGAATTTTTCCCTCGAAACACCAATTGCCGCCTCCTCCGCTGCAGTCTCCCATTGCCACTAATTATACAAGACTCGTAGACTCTCTGCGCTTGGCTACTGAGTACATTGGCTTGTCCTCGTTCAACGCTAGGCACATCATTTTAGACTGATTCTTAATCTCTAAAAGCCATCAGTATGCGGGTGCATCGCTCTGTTACCAAGGGTCACCACGAGAAGGTGTGAGTCGACTTCAGACGCATTAAGTCAGGATCGCACTGTGTTTACCAAGTGGAGCCTGAATACATACGCTCAAATTAGGCCCCCCATCGTGGTGAATTACTTTCTGGTTATCTTCTAAATATAAATAGTAACAAAGGTAATGACACAACCTTAATAACTAGACCAAGAAGGAAGATACTAGATATCACGATTGTCAAAGATTTTCTTAAGGAATATATCACATCATGGAAAGTTCTATCGGAACACTTTCTCTCAGAGCATTGATATACTTAGGTAATGGCAATTGAATCCTGTCCCGAACCAAAAAAGGTGCAAAATTTTAAGAAGAAAAAACCAACTGGAAGCAGTAAAAGAGACTAATATCTAAAAAATCTAGATGCGAGCTCCTAACTTACATAAGGAGCAGTTAGACGCAATCTGCTAAAAAAAAAACCCTTTTATAAATCATGCCCACATATTAAATTCAAAATACATCAGAATCATCCTTGGTGGATCAGAGTATAGGAAATTATTCAACTCAGCCAAAAACTTTAATCAGGATACATGCTGGGAGATGTACAAAAGCCAAATTAAGAAGTTACAAAAATGCTTTGCGAAACAATATTGAAGTCTCCGAAAGATTCCAGCGAGTACCTCCAAAGTATAAGTGGATTCTGGGCTGAGTCCAACCTAGGATCACCTAACCTGCTTTTAGAAGTACACTTTGCCGTCTGCCCAACTTCGGCGAAGCCCACCGACGGATCCACAGGTGACCTAGACAGTGACATTTGGTAGTATTTGAGCAGCTCATTAAATGGACTGTAAACTCTTTCTAACCTTTCAAATCCCGGATTCAGATAAAATATTTTCATAAGCTCTCTTCGCTTAAGGGGATATACACTGTGAGAATATTAACAAAATCAAATTTTTGGTTGTTTTTTGCATTATCGGAATCTACATTTATTTAAGTATATTTTCTGAGATTTTCAAACAGATCCGGTAAATATTTTTATCGCATATTTGTCAGCACGCTTTAGGCCTACAGACACATAATTTTCTTCTACACATGTCTATCTGTATTTACCAACTGATTTTTCTAATGGCGTATTCCAAATTTATGGAAAGATGTAAAGGTGATTTTACACAAGAAAATAATGCGAGCTTTAAACAGTTGATATGGTAAATAACTCTGAAAACACGACGAACGAGATGGGTCGACAAAATCATCTCTATATTAAAGCGATGCTGAGGGATCAAGGCCCTGTACGCACCAGAGTTGAAGAAATCATTTTTTATTTATGTGTTAACTCTTTTAAACTTTAAAAACGTTTTTCTCAAAACTGTGTTTTCAAAGTCGGTGATCACTAGACTTAAAAACCTCAACCTTAGATATATTCTGCGGGGATTGAACGAAGGATTAATATATCAGATAACCGATAATTATTTATATTTTTCGAACCATTTGTCTAAAAAATTTTGGTCGAAAATAGAATTATTTTAGTTAAATTCTCGCAATTTTATTAAACATTAAAATTTCGAGAATTCCTTCGGTCAAACCCAGCACTGATCTATCCCCTAAAAAAACTGTTTCGTGTTTTGATTTCAGAGAAGCCAAACCAGAGATAGATTATATACCGCCAAACGTCTTTCTTAGTAGGACCTTCAGGAGATTGTCTACAGGAGCCGTATCCTTCAATATTTTTTCACATATTCAAAGTGTCATTGGAAACTTAAAATAAGATACTATGTAAATAAATATGTCTATGTGTAATGAAATACCTATCTATAAAAAATTATTTAAGAAAACGTATTTTTTGGGCCTTCCAACTTCGTATAACCCCTTTAATTTATACACCCACTCAGAAAAGAGAACTTGAGGCCGATTAGTCTGTCTCTTTTCTCCCCAGGACACTGGAAAGACAGATAGACTGCCTATCTAAGGCAAACAATCGATTTTTTCAGTTTGTCACCAGCGCATCACGCTAACAGCTTTACATTTCATTGTTTCGACGATAGAGAAATCGCACCATACCAAAGAATATGCTTTTGCTCCCTTAAACTCTCTGCAAATCTGTTGCATGATGCACTGTTAACTCTCTTAAAGTGAACGACACAAAGCGGCCAACCATGCTGAACTCAGTCTTTTCACCCGAAAATAAATAACACACAACTTATATTTAGTGATTCTGTCAAATACCTTGGTATTGTATTGGACAAAAAGTTATATTGAATCGATTCGGGCAGAAGGATGGTGTTTCCCCAATTCGACTATGGCAACCTAACCTAACTTATGTTTCTTTTAGACTTCCAATCAATTGAACCGATTCTTGATAAAATTTGAACATCATATTCATTTCGTTTAGACTATGTCTCAAGTCTGTTATTCGGTTCCAAATTGGTTCAAATAGTGATTCAGCCAGAAACTTGAAATTGTATGTGTAAGTTGAATAAATTGAACTTATATATATTTTCTGGATCAAAAGGAGGTTTGGCGCTTGTTGTGATTTTCTCGACGGGGTGTTGAGTCGTTGCTTTATTCCATTTCACACAATAAGTGACAAGTTGTAAGAGAAATTTCTTTGGAATAGTTACAATTTTTATCAGCAATCTAGAAGGGGTTAAATATTTTCAATACAACAATGAAAATATGTATGGAATTTTTCCATTTTCTGTAGCCCACTTACCATTCCATAAACCAATCCCCCCCATCACTTTAAGTGCGTCATCAAAATCAAATAAATATGACACATACGCCCCGTGGCCCACATAACAAGGCAACCAAACATAAACACCCATGTCAAGTACATCATAAATTTGTCATTTCTATGCACAATAAACCAGTCGCTGGTCATCAGCTGGCATCTATGTATGTGTGGGTTACATCCTCAGACAAACAACAACAAACATTTTAATAGAGCACTTAATGCATAAAATATCAGCATAAAAGTTGTTAACCATGCAAACCAAGCACAAAAGTCCTTAAAAATAAAACCAAAATTCAGCAGAAGGAGCAACCACAAATTTAATTGTGTTTCAAATAGTGTAAATTGAATTTTTAACGCCAAGCTGAACAGCGCCTGCTTAGACGAGAAACAGGCATAGTTACACGCATGTGAACACACAGTCGCCTGCCTGTGGGGGGAGGGGGGGTGGAAGCGAGGCGGGTCTAAGCGGAAATTAAGTTGTTTCACACGCCGTCTGGCCATCTTTTTGCTTGTTGGCGTGTCGCTGGTCATGTTTTACGCCCCGCTTGGCCAGCTATCTTGGGCGCCAATCACGTTCTACAAAAAAAAGGGGTTCCCAGTTCGCTCACATCACTGACTCATCCTTAGGCAGACAAATGACCTTTTAAATTGCTTGCGTGTAGCCAGATGTGAGACTTGTCTGGCGGCGCATTTACATGTTGATTTGATATATGAATCGCTGCCACACTATCAATCAGCGCCCTCCAAAATGGCAAATGGTAAATGGCAAATGCCGTGACGGCAACTCGCTCCACGCTTTTGCCTGACAGCAATGACATCGATAGCATTGCATTTACGCACATCGTTAGACCACGATTGACGGACAATTTGGATGAAACAGGCAGACAGACAGACATTAGAAACACGATCCGATGAGAATTAATGAATCGGCTAGAATCGCGCTGCAGGCAACAGAAGATTGAAATTGAATTGACTAATGAATTACCAAATCAGCAAATTGTTTGTCTACAATTCTGTCAGCTATTTCAAGAAAAGAAAAAAAACAAGTATGATACGACTGAAATATACTCTGCACCAACCTTTTCCTCCACTCAAAGTAATGAAATCAATTACGACGAGCAAAAATCTGTAGTCAGCTTTTTTGTGTCAGGATAATAATTTTCTCATGAATATAAATAAGTTGAAAGTCAGCTGCTGGTTTATTTCGTCTCAAATATATTATAAACAAAGGCTAGAGCATTGATAAGTCCAGCGGCGCCCGTGCTAAATTTTCATCATATCGGCCTTTCATTAGCCTCCAAAATATGGTTTTTGAACTCATCAACAGCATCTTCTGGCGACGAAAATCGTTGACCACGCATTTTTACCTTTATGTGAATAAAATAAAGTCATTGGGTGCCAAGTAAGGGCTGTACGGCAGATGACCCATCAATTCGACGTTTTGGGCGGTCAAAAAGGCGCTGGTATGAGCTGATGTGTGAGAGCGCGCATTGTCATGGCGCACAATGATCTGTCTTCTCTTGTTTGTTTTTCGAATTTCTCCGAAGACTTCAGGCAAACAAATTGTGGTGTAACACTCAGAATTGACCATCCTACGTTGCTCAAGTGGAACAGTCGCCACATGACCAGTTTTACCAAAGAAACAGGCGACCATTTGCTTTGAAGTGCTTCTTTCACGAACGACTTTCGTTGGATTTGGCTCGTCTTCGAAGACCCACACGGTCGATTGCTGTTTTGTTTCGTGCTCATAAGCATAGATCCATGATTCGTCACCTGAGACGATCTTATAAACGTCTATTTTACCAAAATTTCTTTGCACCAATCCACACGAGCCTTTTTTTTTAAGGGGTTGTCAAATTGTGCAGGATCCATCGAGAACAAACATTTTTTACGCCCAGGTGTTCATGCAATATCGCATGTATGCTGGTGGAAGAAATGCCTAAGGATACCTCTATCTCACGGTATGTCACATGACGATCTTGCATTTTCAGTTCACGCACGGCATCAATGTTTTCTGGCACAACGACTGTTTTTGGACGACCTTCGTCTTCGAGCGAGCGTCGCCCGCGATTGAATTCATTAAACCAATTTTTCACAGTGCTATAGGATGGTGCTTCATCGCCATACAAAGATTTAAGTTCATCGTTGCACTCTTGTCGTGATAATCCACGTCGAAAGTTGTGAAAAATGATTGCACGAAAATTTTCACGAGTTAATTTCATTTTTCTGCCTAGGCAAGTTTTTGATTAATCGTTAATCGATATCAAACGTGGTCACACATGAAAGAGTTGTATGGAGCTTTTATCGATAAAAGTCCAAACTTTTTTTAGGAAAATGTCAATTGGTCCTAAAATGGCTAGAAGTGACCTTGGCCAGAAACTTAAATAGCAACCCACGTACAAACACATAAACTGTTGTTTAATACCCTCTGCAAGAGTATCAACATACTTTATTTTCTTAATAAGCATTTCTTATGCAAGTAATTGTAATTGAGTTCAGATTTTTCTTCGTATCGTAATTTGCGCTTCTTCCTGGTATCGCACGACAGCCATTCTTTTTATTTTTTAATTACCACATTGCTGTTTGCATGGATGAATGTCAAGTAATCAGCTTACGTTTGAAAACGATATTTTTCGAATCAAATCAGCATTTTTTTCAAGCATTCTGACACAAAGTGAATAGAAAACTTTTGCAATCTTGCAGCAATCCATCAAGGCTTGGACAGCTGAAATACGCACAAACAATAATGATATAAATTTATTTATTGCTGTTGGTAAATAGGAGTACAAAATAGTTGTTGGCTCTTAATAACGATTTCACTTTTGGTTGCATTTGTTTTTAAATTTGTTTTCTGGAAACAAAAATGCAACCAAACTATAAATGAAATTATTGTTTTAATCCCTTTTTAAGGGGGGGAGTTACTTGATTTCTCCTATACTTGTTATATATATATATTTTTCTGGCCCTTTGTTTTTCATTGTGTCTGTCAGCGGGTGGGCTTTTATTTTATTTTAACATGCGCTGAACATGAACCAATTGTTGGTTATAACAATGCTCATATAACTGACCATTAACAACTATAGTACAACAACATCAACAACAACAACAACAACTGCCATAAAAGTCTTTGCTACAAGCGAAAGGGAATGGGAATGGCCGGCAGAGAACTCGAGGGAAAAATGGCTTTCGTTTTTTTTTTTTACGATTTTTCAGCATTTATCGGCATTTTTCGAAGCATTAAAGTGGTTTTTATGTGCATGTGTGTGTGTGTGTGACTGACTTCAAAAAAGCTCTTTAAGCCTCGCAGGACTTGTTAGCACGCCCATCTTCAGTTTTCGCTTTTGCCTCAATAAGTTTAGCAAAATTAAATTACAAACTCAAAGATCAAATGTCATCTAAGCGAGCGACTGTCGAAGCTTGACTGGGTCAGCAGAATGTGTCCAAATCCTCGCCTCACATTATTAAGCGCAACTAATCAAGCGTATTGCGTTTCGTTCATGGAGATGGAGAGCGAACGGAAGTCAGGCGGGCTCTAAGTTGCCTTGCTTTCATTTTCTGTTCCGCTGTTGACCATAATTTTCGGAGCAAAGGTGAAATTAGTTGTGGTTGTTTATATGTGTGTCTATGATTATGTTTATTTGAATGTTGTTCCACATAAACAATAAAGTGTTAAATTATAAAATTGAACGAAGTAATAATATTGACAATTTCATTTTATTCTTTTTAAGCCTCTAAAAACTGTCTAACTAAACTAAGTACAGTAGACTCTTTTCAGTTTAAAAATTTAAAATAATTTTTCCAGTTATTTTAGATTGAGTCTATTGCGGTTTTACTGGGCACTCTAATACCAGAACATTCAAGAGTCTCCTCATCGATTTGAATTTTCTTAATTTACAGAGCGCCCCATTTACCTTTAATAATTTCTGTTGCTCTTCCAGTCCCGCCAACCTTTCATAAACCAATTTTCTCCAATCCCAGCTGAAAGAAAAATCGTCTTAACCTATGGCTATCGAATACAAACAGGGCGTTATTCTATTAATGTTTGTTTTTACCCAATATTTAATGCTCTTATGCTTGCATCTACTAAACTAACTGATTTTTTTTTACCAACTTTCTAAACCAAAAGCCAGCTGCATACTTTCACATTTTCAATATTTGCTTTCGCTTAAACCATTGCATAATAATTCAATTTTTTTTTATAGTTTCTTTGTGTATTTTTTGGTACATATTTCGCATTTTTTACGCGTTCTCGTGTGAAATTTTTATATGCCCCAAAAAGTATGCTATAATAAAATTGTGGGGGAGGAAAATATTAAACGCAAATAATACGAGAGCATATCCCGGGCAGCTTCAATATTGTTGCATATATATATATATATATATATTGAACACAAAAGACAAACTCTTGTAATATTTGAATGAAAATTCACCGCAGGCTCTGAAAATTTATGATTTTAATTGGTTTGGTCAAGTGGAAATTTCAAAAAGCGTTTTTTAATATGTTGGTTCGGCAGTCTTTTATGCTGTTTTGTAATATGCCCTTTTGCAATTTCGTTTTATTTTTATTTTCTGTGCGTTTCTTGTGTTTTAATAATTGATCAGGGGCGGGGGGGGGGAATGCATTTCTATTGATTGCCTTGTTCAGCTGGAAAAGTTTCCTACTCGAAAGTTTTATTTTTTGTGCAAACGAAACCAAATTTCGGACAAAAGCCGCAAAGAATGGAAAAAAAAAGTGGCTGGCCTTTTGTTTGTGGCAGTTTTATTAATATATTAAATATGCAAATAATTTGTATGCATATTTGTGCATGTGGCAAATCAATTTGTTTTGCCTGAGCAATTATTTTTCATTTATATGAAATTTCTGTTGATTGTTGTTGTTTTGTGGGTCGAAAAAAGTGTAACCAACTGACAAATTGCATAATTACAAGGCAAATGTTTTGAGGTTTCAGCTTTGATGGACGATGTATGATAAATAAATATTTTGGATGACCATTTAGTATGCAAACTAGCGAGCAGTAGCCTAATGATAAAAGAAAAGGAAGGTTCTTGAAACAACTGTATAGCTGTGTATTATGTGTGCCTTTTTACTTATATTTTTTAACTAGCTTGAGCTGGCTACTTGAAATATTTCTTCTAGTTCAATTGCTTAGTCATTTTATGAAACTCATTTTCAACATTGTATTTTTTTTCTTTTTTGAGTCATTGAGATGACTATGAAAACTAAAGTATTTACGCCCATGAAGCTGTAAAACCGACAATGACGTCGACAAAACTATAAAATGCCTTTTGGCAAAGGCATACATTTAATACACAAATACTACAAAAATTATATAATATTACAATAAAACTACAAAAAGGAAACATTAAGAAATTGTACATTTGTGTAAAGGGAAAAGAAATGTGTAAATGTTTAGGAATATTCTTGAAAAATCCTCAAAGAGAAATGAGCTATGAAATCATTATTAGATACAAAATATAGCTGAAATAAACTTAAATTTTTTTAATAAATGATCAATTTTTGTCAGTGGTTTTACATATTTGGCCATAGCTTCCCTATCCCTACAATGATTTGAAAATGTAATAATAGAAATCACTACTAAGGAATAAGCCTAAAAATAAGTCAAAGACACTTTATATTTTAAGGTAATAGTATTTTTAGTTAAATAGCTCAAAAGATCGATTTTCTTTTGCAATTTTTTAAACAACATTTTGACATAATAACGTCACTAAAATTCGAAAAAGAACTAAAGTGTTTTTTCTTCTTTGATCGTAGTAAAACATCAATCGAGCGTTAAACAAGATATAGTGTGTTAAAAATCTTTGGAGAGATGGCTGAGATATACCCATCTGAGAAAGCCTGACTTTTGGCATACAAAACTCTGCAACAGTTCCTAAATAAAAAACTGAAATTTTTAAAATTCTTTAAAAATAATTTTTAAAAACAAAATTCCATTTCTTGGGCATGCAGTTCATATTGAATTTTGGACACAATTTATTCCACATTTAGTCTGTGACAAACCAAATCAGTCCTTCAGTTTTAAAGCTATAGAGCTGAAACTTTGCAGAAAATCTCCTTTCTACAAGCTGCTTATATGTCGAAACTAGAGATGGGCGCGGGACGGGATTCCTGCGGGAATCCTGAATTTTCCCGAAAATCCCGAACATTATTTATTTTCAGTAGGACATCTCATGGGAATTTTTTAATTTAGTAATTATAAATTCAGCGTGTGACGTCCCAAAATTTTTTAAATATTTCTGATCTGCCTGAGGAAGCATTTAAGTTCGGCATCTACGGGACCCGCGGGTAACCGCCTAGATCCGGTGACTAATTCCAATAGCTGCCATAGAACGGATCGGTAGAAATTGAGGTTTAGTAAGATACCCTTTTTTGTTATCAATGTTAACTCTCCCCTGTAGTTCGGCTGCACTGGTGCAAACCTAGTGATTCCGCTAACTCTTCGTAATGAGGACCGAATACCGACCTAACCACCCGCCATGTAATTTGCTAACGAATTTTGTATGGACATGTCCGCCAAATTCACCGAGCGGTATAAGGCTAACCACCAGCCGTTAGCGATATGACCGGTGCAAAGGAGTTACTGCGGTAGTCACTGCAAAACTGAATGAGAAAAAATTGACTTTGGAATATTTTTCTTTTTTATATATATTTTGACTTGTCTGGTATTTGAACTCACAACTTTGGGTAGTTTCAATGCGAACGACAGCATCTTAGCGCCTTCGGCCACTGACCCTCACGCGTGAGGCGCAGCCAAATGTAACATAAATGCGTGAAGCACTGATAGTAGTCGGGCGATGATGGCTCAGGGGTTAAGACCGTTGCCTAGAAATACAGAGGTCGTGGGTTCGAATCCTATAGCAAGCTAAGATTTTTTTTATTTTTTTTTTATTTGTGGTGTTTTAAACCATTTATTTTATTTTTAAAATCACTTTTTGACCTAAATCGATTTTGTGGCCCTTTTTGATGCAAATTAAAAGGCAAAACAAATATTGTGCACACGCCACAACAGCAACGCCGAATTTGTCCGGGCTGCCGCACACTCGCTGCATCACCCACTGCATTACCGCCGTTAACGACGTGACTAACGAAAAGTGATGCATGGATTCGTTAGGCAGGGTTTTACTTGACCCCAGCAGAACTACAGGGTCTTGAACTCTCAACAATTATGAATTATATATGACGTCAAACTGTTTTGCAAAATTAATGATAAATCGGTATCGTATTGCTGTCATAGGACCGATCTTCTAGGGTTTAATTTTAAGCGATGTTTACTTATCTTGGTCGTTCTATTCGTTTAAATTTTGAATTTTGGATGGGCTTAAAAAAGCATTTTGCAGAAAAAGGCTCCAGTGCTCCAACAAAAAAAAAAGATCCATTATGGAGCGTTTGCTCCAAAAAGTGGCAACCGTGTCTACACCTTCCTTAATGTGAACTCCAACACATCCCTTAAAACAGCGGTGGGCACTAAAATATTACTTAAAATGCGCAAAAAAACGGATTTAATTTAGTTTTGAGCGGAATTACAGAGCAAAGCTCTCTATAAATTGTGTGAGGCACATCATCTACACATCTACTTTTCAGTGACTTGGACAATGATCAACACATTCAAACTGTTGTAGAAGTTGTGTTGTGTTGTCCCAGCTAACTTGGATCAGCTAATATTTATTGCAACACTTTGTAAAAGCTTCCACACGTCCTACTACACTCCTGCTATGATATATTTTCAGCTGAAAAACTGTGTCAAAATCGTTAACCTTTGATTTCACTTGCACACACTCACCCAATTAGAGACCCACACTTAACAACAATTTCCGTTCATTTTTTTTTTGTTTCTGGTCAGTCAAAAAACATTTGGCCAATACAAATTGTAATAATTGTTTGGAAAATTGTTGCTCTTAAAAATACATTCAACACACACACACACACACACACTCAATGTCCCAGGGGAGCCATTTTCAATCTCACTCTCGCCCTCTCTCTCGCTCCCTTCCGCTGCGAGTGTTCGTGTTTGCTACTTCCGGTTTCACATACACAGGCGTGTGTTGGTCGCCATATTGTTTTCGACATGTGAATGTTTTTGATGTCAAGTGGCCGTCTACTTGAAAACAATTTTTTTGTGCTGTGTTTTTTGCTTCCTTTTGGGTTTGGCTGTTGTCGTTCCTTTGATTGTAGGGGCCAGTTCGAGTTGTTTTTCGTTCGTTCCAATTGCGTCCATTTGGTTGATGTCGTTATCAATTAAGCGACACGTTGCGTAGTAGCCACACACACACACTCTTATATACACAGTTGGCGTCAATTGACTGTACAAAATGGCCCAAATGGGAACATACTGTAGTACTACATTTGCCTCTCGAGGCCTAGGAGGGCATAAAAACAATGTGCACTTAACCAGCAGCAGGCCTTAAACTCTTCCACACACACACTCATAGGTTATGAACAGTTCTTGTGCTGTAAATTGCGGCTATTTGAAGGGAAAAGCCAAATTTGTGCTGGGTTTTAACTTGAACAACATCAGCTGAGCTTTAAGTCTTAAGGTGTATACAATGGAGCAGAGTCAAAGACTGCATTCACTCGCATTTTTGGTGGTGTGAACTTTAACTAAAAACGATGCCCATACTTAAGAACGTTGAATGAAAGTCTATTCTAAGAAATTGCTAGCACGCTCTAGAAAAACATTCCGTTATGTCCCTGAAGATTTAACATTAACCCAGTGTGTCAAGTCTTCAGGGACATAACGCAAGGTTAGCCTTAGTTTTGGTAACAGATTTAAAAATTAGTTCATTTCATAAAAATGTCATGATAGATATTTTCAGACTAAATACACTGTGGTAGTTTTTTTTTTCAAAAAACAAAAAAGACATGACCAACTTGAATGGTTTTCCCCTAAATCGGGCCTAAGAAATCGAACAGCATCATTACTTTTTTGAGTTATAACAATGATTTCATACAACATTTTTGTTTTTAAGTTTTTTACAAAGATACAATTTTTTTTGCAAATTAAAAAAAATATTATATCTGATTCCCGTGATTTCTAAATTAATAGATTTAAATGTCCTCTTCTAATTAACTACATTTACAATTTTAAATAAAATATAGACATTCAAAAAATTATTCTACTGGGTTATTTTTTTAATAAATTTTTAGAAATTTTATAAAATTTTTCGTAATGTAATTTTAGTTTAGTTTTTTAAACCATAACTTTTGAAAGCGCAATTATATTGAAATTCTGTAAATGTAGTAAATTAGAATACATTTCAATCTAGTTATTTAGATTTTACGGGAATCGGATATAATTTTTTTACAATTTACAAAGAATTCCAACTTGATGAAAAACATAAAAAAATGTTGTATGAAACCATCATGGTAACTCAAAAAAGTACTGATGGAATTCGAATTAGGCTAAAACCATTAAATTTGATCATGTCTTTTTTTTCGACTTGCGCAGTGATATTAAAACGAACCGAATACGCCTGAACTTACCACTTAAATACAACCACATTGCGGATGCGTAATATTTTTTTAATTATTCAAATTTATTATTGAATGTTCAAAATTTTGTACAATGTCCTTTTGGTGCAAAGAAATCGTCGTGTTAAACGATACGCTCCCTTTTACCACCAAATAAGGACCACGTTGCGGATGCGTAATATTTTTTTAATGTATTCATACTTTTGATAGGACGTTCGAAATTTCGAATGAACCTCACTTTCTTTGCTGTGTAAAAAAATCGGTACGTTGAAAGATCACGCCTACTCCTAACATCCATTGAGTACCATATGGCTGATGCGCAATATTTTTTTTTTTAGTTTTCATATCAATTATTGGACATTCGAAATTATGTAAGATTTAGATGCCACAATGCATAAAAAAAAACAATCTCAAAATATTTAGACAAAATGTAAACAAATTGTCTCTAAATTGCTCAAATTTCTTAATGGCAAACCAGTTTGTTCCGGAAATCTAACGGAACCTATTTTTACAGAATATATTCTATATCTCAGATTTTTAGCAAATTTTAGCATTGTAACTCTACCAAAAGAATTTTTGCCCACTGAACTTCTGTGTTATGGAAGTTATAGTTTATATTTGTACGATGTGGCTAATTTTTTGATTATATATTTAAAATATTTTTCGAGATTTTTGGTGAAAATCAGGGTGTCAAACCGGAACCCGAACCGGAACCGTATACCGAAAAGAACCGATTGAAACTCAGAACCAGAACCGGAACCGGAACCGTTATTATTTGTTTTTTGCGTACCAGTATTTCGAACCTTTATTTTGGAACCGAAATGATGAAAGAACCGAAACATTGTACCGGTACAGTTTCGGTTCTGAGTTTTTTTGTATTTCATTTTTATTGCTTCAATCAGGGATTTCTTCAGGGTAAAACGCAGGGTAAACGTAAGCAAAAACTTACAAATGTAAAGTTAAGGAACCATCTGGGATATACTGAAATTTTCAATAAAAATTACAATTTCATCTTATTTCGTCTATTTTGGTTCAATAAATTCCAAATATTATTAATTTATCCTTAATTTTGGCATTTACAAAGGAAATTAATTAATAATTGGCTCAAATGGACTTTACCTAATAGCAGGGTTAAATTTTGATCGGTAACGTTATCTGAAAACAGTGTATTTAACATTTCATCAGATATCAAAAGATCTTCTTACCTTCTAAATTAGGACATTTTTTTCGAGGTAAAGTTATAAATCTTCGGATTAAGGACCGGACATACCGGTACGTACCGGTATACCAAAAATAAAAAACCAAGGTACCGGTACGGAACCGAATACCGAAATAAACTAGAACCTAAACAGAACCTTTTACCGAAACATTAGTTTCGGTACGTACCAGAACGGAACCGGAACCGAAATTCGATTCGGTTTGATTCCCTGGAAAATTTCATAACGATTTCACTAGGACCACATGGCGGATGAGTAATTTTATTTGTTAAGCATTCAGATTTATGATGTCTTTGCTGTGCAATAAAAATCGGTACATTGGAAAATCACGCCTACTACTATCATCCATAGAGGTCCACATGGCGGATGCGCAACATTTGTTTGTTTTAGTGTTCGTTTAAATGATTGGACATTCTAAATTTTGTATGCATTAGGTGCCACAATGACAAAATGACACTGCAAAAAAATTATTATAATAATGGACCACATGGCGGATGAGTTATATTTTGTGTAAAGTATTCAAATTTATGATTGTATGTTCGAAATTTTTAATTTATCAGGAGCCACAGTGTCTTTGCTGTGCAAAAAAATCATTATAATAGACAATCACACTTACCGCCCATGAAGGACCACATGGCGGATGCTTAATAGTTTTTGTAAAGTATTCAAATTTATGATTGAATGTTATTTTTGTAGAGGCAGGACATTGTGGTGCCAAATGTTCAATCATAAATTTGAATACTTAAAAAAAATATTACGCATTCGCCATGTGGTCCATAATAGGCTGCAAATATAGGCGTGATCGTCTGGCGTCGTAATGCATACAAAATTTCGTATTCATACCTAAGAATACCTAAAAAATATTACGCATCCGCAACGTGGTTCTTTTGTGGCGGCAAAAGGAACATGAGTTTTTTTTTTGCACGACAAAAATTTGACGATCACGCCTAAATTTCCCGCCTAAAGTGGACCACATGGCGGATGCGTAGTATTTTTTCTTAAGTATTCAAAATTTTGGATTAATTGTTCGCAATTTTAAATGAAACAGGTGCAATCTCTTTGCAAAGCAAACAAAATTGTCACATTAGACGATCACGCCTAACCCTACCGCACATTACCAGCCACATGGCGGATGCGTAATTTTTTTAGGCATTCATATTTACTTCAAAATGTTTAAATAAGGTGGCACAATGTCTTTGATGTCCAAAAAATCGTTACGCTGGACGTTCAAACCTTTACTTACCTCCCAACAAGGACCACAAGGCGTATGCGTAATATTTTTTCTTAAGTATTCAAATTTATGATTGGATGAAATTTTCATTGTAACAGTTGCCAGAATGTCTTTGCGAAGCAAAAAAAATTGTCACGTTAAACGATCACGCCTACCCCTACCGCCCATTAAGAACCACATGGCGGATACGTAATATTTTTTTAAAGTACAGATTCATATTAATTTCGAAAATTTTTATATATTTGGAGGCTTTGATGTTCAAAATATCGTTGGACATGGATGGATATGTTGGACATTAACGCCTTCCTTTAACCTTCCCTTCCCTTATTATTTTTTTAAGGTATTCGTATTATAACTCCACTGCCTGAATATATATGTAAATAGTTTACATATTAAATTCGTTGCTTTCAGCTTTTCACATCGCTGAGATTCACAGCTGCCAGCTTAATAAAACAATGCTTCAACTAGGCCAAAGTATTCCTAAATACACTCTATTAATATAAAAGAGTTTACCCAACACCAACTTAGCTCACTTAGAGACCAAAGTGCATGATTAGACAACACTTTGCTTATGCATTTGGCTTTATTAACTCACTTAAACTTTGTTTGTCATCTAAGCAAATCTTGTTAAGTGCTTAACGCCACATGTGTCCTGTACAAGTATTATTTACACCCTCTCACAATTATGCATGTCAAATTAACTGTAACTACAGCATGTAATAGAATCAACAGCAGAAGAAGCAGAAGCTGGAGCAGCAGCAGCCAGCCACAGAGTCATAAATCTTTTAAGGAATCAGCGAGCAGTAACTAATGATGTTCATAATCAGAGGCGCATGTAAAAGGATAATGGCGAAATGCTGATTAACCGGCAGGAGTAAACCGCACAACTTCATTTTCTCTGTGTGCGATGTGCGAGGCGGAAGTGTCAGTAGTGGACGCCATTAATTTAGCGGAAATAAACAAACAAAATCAACGGCAACCGCAAACGCACACACACACACACACAGACAGAGAGAGAGAGAGAGAAGGGAGTGTAAGAATCTCGGTAGTTGAACAGGATATTCTAGTGCTCTGCTTATAATTGGAGCATAAAGTGAAGCTGTAAGAAATGCGCAAAGCCTGTAAAAAGAGTAACAACAATTGTGAGCCAGGAAATACAAACGGAAGTGGCAAAAGCAAAGATACATTTACAAGTTGGCTAGCTCTAGCCTCACCACAAAAGGAATAAGTGTGTGTGTGTGTCTGTCTTACACATAAATAAGAGCCCGCAGTTACTTCTCCTCGCGTATAGCTAATTTATGACCAAAAACCTACTAGTTGGAGCCCAAGCTTAAGTGTTTGAACCAAAACGATTCGGTCTGTGCCAAGTCATGAATTTTAAGTGATTTCATTTTACAATTAATAACCAAAATTCCATTTGAGTTGCGTTTGAATTTTAAAATATGGCATGAAATTTGTTAATATATAAAAATCTCTATATATATAAAAGAGATTTTTTTGACTGACTGACTGATTCATGATTGAAATTCTACGCAGAGCCTAAACGGTAGGAAAAAGAAAGCTGAAACTTTTACAAAAGTTTCTTTACGTGGTGAAAGTGGGAACTAAGACGGGGTTTTTGATAATTCCACACTCGGCGGGTGGAAAACTCCCTTAAAAGTTTATATGGGGGAAAAATTGTTGTTTATCCAAATGGCAATGTTTTGTAGGTAAAGTATTCAAGCTAATTGGACACTTGTATCCCGATTTCAGAAAATCCGCCCACAAACAATTCTTATTTTTCATTCGATACACTTGAATTTCGTTTTGTAAGCAAAATAATTGGATAAGTTAGTTTTGATGTTGTAAAATCCACCCCCAGGGTAGGAAAATGCCCAGTAAATATTGAAATATTGAATATAAACTATTTCTCATCCGATTGACTTTGAGCTTTGTGAACGCATTATGCAAAATAATTAGACATGTGATTTTCTAATGTTGGAAAATCCACCCTTAATGAAAATGGGCGGAAAATTGTGTATGAAAGAACATATTTTTTTTATCCAATTCACAATAAACTCGATTTGTGAGCACACTATGCAAAATAATTAGACTTGTTATTTTGCAATGATAGAAATTCCGCCCCAAGGTCGGAAAATAAGGGGGCCCAAGCTTGTAAGGTTTCTGAGCCATTTAAAAAGAAAACGAATTCACAACTTTGCGTAAGTGCACCCTCTAGGTCGAAAAATGGGTGGCCCGTTCAAAGCCAATCGTTATTTGTGAGCAGTATGAAATTCGATTTGAAAGCGCTATGGGCCGAATAGATTGAAAACTAATTTTCTCATCTAGGAAAACTAACCTCAAAGATCGTAAAATAGCGAAGGGGTGGATTAAAGATCAATCGTTATTTTTGTGCTGAAGGAGTAAAAGGAAAAATAATATTTTTATTTCGGAAAATCCACCCCAAAGGTCAGAAATGGAGGAGCCAGAGGACTTAAGGCCAATCGTTATTTGTAAGCCGATATGAATGAAATTCGATTTGTTAACTCGATGGCCCAAATAAATGGGAAAATAATTTGTAAGCAGCTCTGAACTATATATGGAGCTTAATATTTTTCTTCATCTAATGCTCTTGGCTTGTGTGCTTTTTTATCATATTCGTACAAGATAAAGGGACCTAAGATGAATCCGAAAGGCCTTCAATTAACCATTTACTTCACTGCTAAAGGCAAATAGCTGGTGAAGGTGACCGTATATGTAAAATCTTTAAAGAAAATAATTTTATTAGTAGTACCGAGGCGGTAACGAACCCAGACGATCAGCTCAGTAGGCGTACTTACTATCTCTTGCACAACAAACGGCCAATATTTCATTTTAAGACTGTTTCCTAACCAGTTCACTAAATAGGTTTAAAATCGTTTTCGAGCCATATCTCAGAAATTATTGAAGCTATGCATTGGAAATTCGGTGTATGATATTTCTCCGGTTGGTTCTGGTTCTGGTAAACTTTGTTCCGAAATAGTATGAATAAGCGATTTACCTAAAAATTTAGGTTTTGGTTGGTAATTTTCGGATCAGATCTGGTTCAGAACATGATTTCAAAATAGAAGGATAAAACGATGTTTTAAATACCCTTGCAGTTTTTTAAAGATGCTTCCATTGATAACAAAACTTTTTCACTATGCTTTGTCATCTGTCAGTCATCTGCTATAGTCATTATAAACTCAGCTCGTCATGCTGATCAAGAATATATATACTTTATGGGTTGGGGATACGCTTCCTTCTATGCGTTGCAAACATCGTGACAATTTTAGTATAAAAAGTGGTACCAAAGTGGTTCGAAGTCATATCTGAGAAATTATTTAAACTATGATCTCGAAGCTTGGTGTGTAGATTCGCCAGATCGAAATGGCGCAAAAGTGGTTTACATCCTTATATCAGAAATTATAGCTGGTGCCAAAAAAAAAAAAAATAAAAAATCTCAGAAATGTTTTAAGCTTTAAATCCAATATTTGGAACTTGCATTCGTAATATGGAGTATCTGGTACTAGTTTAGTTTAATTTCAGAAATATTTCAAAATTCTGTAAAAGAATTTAATCAACGCAATTAATAAAATCCGCGTGAAACAATGGATTAAAATGCAGACTAACTAAGAATTTAATTTAAAAGGGCTTAAGAACGGCATAAGAAAACCGAAATGTGGGAAATAACACAAAAGCTAAATTTATCTACTAACGAAAAAACATTAAATTAAACTTTCAATATTAATTATCCTACCTAAGAAACTAAAATCGGTTCCTTTGAAATCTGAACTAATTCCTGAACCTGTAATTGGAAACAAAAGAGTTAAATAGCACAAACAACAACATGTGTCTGTGTTAGCTAAAGCCAATGCACTTTGGCTTAATTTTCTTTCAAAGTTAAGTGGCTTGATTGTTGATGTGAAACAACTTTAATCTCGATACAAAACAAAAACAAATATTTAATGCACAATTTGAAGCATTTGCTTCGCAAATGTTTTTTATAAAAAAGTATGACAAATAGCCCATTTTATAAACTTAATTATCAAACTAAGTAGCAGCATTTTCATTCTTCGCCAATTTATTAAGGAATAAGTACAGGAAAGAAATTGCTTAAGACATTTTTATAACTTTCGCGGTATGGTGTTTTAACCGTCAGCCTTTTCTCTGTTCTCAGTGCCGGTACTACACATGGCTGCCCTTGAAAGTAGGCAATGTAAATTACAGTTCGCAACGCCTGAGTACAGTTGGCCCCTATAAGTATTCAATAGGAATTATAGTATGCCAACCCTAAGAGCACCTGACCCCAACAAGTAGGCAATACATATTAAAGTATATTATTTCAAAGCAAACGTATGACACAAAATAGGTAATTTAAAATGTAAATAAACTGTTTTTGACAAAATTTGAATAGCAAATGGAATGAAATTAAATGATTTAATTACAGAAAATATAGGTGAAAAAAATTCGACACTCGCATTAAATATTTTATTATATATTATGTTTTATATAAGAATTTTATTGCTTGCATGCAGATCGCTAATTAGCAATATTTTTTATTAAACCAATATTTACTGTAGTTAAAAATTTTAAAAATATTTTGAAATATTTACTAATCCTTAATAAAAATTTAAAACAAAATGTAATGACTAATATACAAAACTGATCAATTTTTTTTACTTTATTTATTTAGAATCAAGTAGTATTATGTCCCGGCATTTATATTACATATTAACTGTCGAGCATTGTAAGTGGCTTAAGTGAAACTGAAGCAATTGCATTCCCTCAAATCGTCCACGCACAAACACACTCCAATTGGATGGGCAATTGTGGCATTCTATTAAAAATAAGTGGACTTCACACAGAGTGCACTGAAAGCCAAACAAACACATGCAAACATCACATTCTTATTTGTGTGTGTGTGAAAGCAAACAATTTTATGGCTTTGGCTATTTGTGTTCTTTTTTCTCTCTTTCTCTCTTTGCAGTTGTGTCTATAAATATTTATTACAATTTTGCTTATACAAATTGAGCGTAGATAAAAAGAATATTGAATTCAATTGACCTAACCCTTTTTTCTTGTTTGGCCCTCATTATCGGACCAGCCGTCCCACTTAATTAACCAAGCATAAATCCCTAACCCATATCATTAGACCACTTTTTGCTGATTCAACTTTGCCAAATTCGTTGAGAGAAAGGTCAATAAATAAATTTACAAGAGTTTTTAATTATTTGCAAATAAGGGGCCCACCCACTGAACAGCAATTAACAACCAAGAAGTTGGTGATAAGTAAGCAAATCATAATGAATAAATGTCACACCGGAAGTACAACGGAAATCTGTGCAAAGTTTCCCTTATAAAGCTTAACATTTCCGTTCAAGTGTCGAAAAGTGCCAACGACCATTACAATGTGCCGGAAAAGGGGCAAGTCCAAGGGTTATTCTTAATGGAAAACGCTGCTTGGCATAATAAAGTTTGGTGGTTTTTTTTTTTTTTTTCTATTTTATTTTTCGTTGGGGTGTTGACTTTGTTAATAAGTTTCGTAATAAGTTGGCTAAAGCAGAGACGGGCAAAGGGAGGGATAAATAAACCGTAAGAGCATAAATAAGGCAAGAAAAAAACAAAATCCAAAACAAATACAAATCTAGGAAATAAGAAACAAGTTTAAAGGGTTTGGCTATGAGAACAAGGGATACTCTTATTCGCAGGGATGAAATTAATTATATTATTTCAAGCGCTTTTTAATGTGAACAATCTGCGTTGATTTCAATGTACAATCACAACGCATACGCAATTCTAATTACTTTGGATTTAAGTTTGGGCAAAGAAGAAATTAAATGAACAAAAAACGATATTGATTACAAAAAATATCAATAAGTATTCAGACTTACAGCCAAGCGAAACCACTTCGAATCTTAGAAAGTACCAACTTTAAAAAAGAATTGTGCCTGAATTTCACTTATCATAAAAATTTAAAAAAATTTGTGTGTAAAATTTTATATCGTTTTACAGATGTGTAATGACATTTAGTTTATTATATTTTCACACTTTAAATTCCAGCTGCTTACTAAAGCCATAACTCCCCTACAGCCCAAAGGTATCCCAGAAACTGTCAAACAACCACAAAAACCGCCAGCCCTAACCCCACCGTACCGTAAAGCCAGCCTAAAGCAACGGCCAACTAGAAATGCACAAAAAAAGATGATTAATTCACGCGTCCATTCGCCGACGTTGTCCTTTTTCTAGGAGACTCTGTCTCCGGCTCATTGTTTGCGCAGATTTACAAAAGCAGCTGAAACTTAATTTGATTAACTTTGACTAGGTTTCTCTTCTATTTTCTTCTATTTTTTTTTTTTTTGCCCCTGCCTTTTGTCTTTCCGGCTTTGGGTTCATCATTAGGCAACGTTGACGTTGATAATGATGTGGCCGGTCATCATCAACGCTCGTCCTTTTAGCTATAAAAAAAAAAGAAACAACAAAAAAGTTACAGAGTTTTAAGTGTCCTGCGTTAGCATTTTATTTTAGTTTATTGGGGGAAGGCGGGGCACGGTTTATGGCTGGGGCGTTCGCCATCGGACGAGAGGCTCGTAAATCGGTATTAGTGCGCTTAAATGATGTCCTTGTGAAATTTAGATGTAACTGGCCAGGCGGCCAGGGAATTAAATGCGCATTTTATTTGAATTTAATTAAAATGCTGCAAACTTTTGCAGCTCCACAAACTAAACTAATCAGAAAGTTAAAACTTCGATGAATAAAGTGCAACAAGAAAAACTAGACAAGAGCGGAAAATGATTGAATTAATTAAAAAAAAAAAACAGACACCATTAACATTTGTTAAAAAGTTGTGAAGCAGTAAGTAACAGGCAGAAGGAAACATTTTCAAGCTTTCCATCGAAAGGTCCAACGAGACCTCAAATTTAAATGTTTTTCAAAACCCTTTGCTTATCGTCGGAAAACAGACAAATTTTACTAATACAAACCAATTTTATATTTATTTATAATCCACTTCGAGATATTCAAAAGCAAAATCGCTCAAGCGATATTTCCCTTTTTGTTTTAATAAAAGTTCTTAAAGGTCTCTCTTTATGCACTGACTTTTGCATGCCAAGGCTACAAAGAGTAAAAAAAAATGCATAAGAGACAAACCTTATTTGTTGATATCGCATATTTCAATGTCGTGTGCGACATTGGACAACAACATTTGTTACGTGTGGGTCGAAAGTACATTTAGATAGCTTATCCAATATGGAGTACAAATAGAGATTTTTAATACAATTCAAATCAAAAAAAATAATTCTGAAAAATGAGAACATTTGTGATCTTGGTACTTATATAAAGTTGGTCCCGTGCGACATCATAAGCGAGAAGTTTAAAATTGTTCTTACATAAATGATTTCTTTTTTTTGTAAATGAGCAAAAACGGCGGAAGAAAAATTATGACAGCTGCATACGGTGGAGAGAAAACTTGAAGTACAATCCAATATTAAAAAAAATATGTTGTTTTTCGTTATTATGTGAAAAAAATACATTGAAATGAGAAATGAGTTCTTAACAGGAACATGATAACAAATTTAATATTCCACTAGTTTTCCGGATTTTACAAAATTTTTAAATTACTGTGGTAACATTTTGTTATGTAGAGCTTTAGAAATCAATTTGGATCTGATCGGAAGAATGCCAAAAGAGTTTCATGCAACAGTTTCCCGCCCATTTTTCGACTTACGTGGAATATTTTCCAAAATTTAAAAGCGGTGTATTTCATATTTTTGTATATGCAGCTTAAAATGTGGGATTGAACAATAATTGAAAATCAACCCAACATTTCCAAGCGGTTGGGTGGCTTTTCCATCAAAAGTCCATACAATTTTTTTTAAATTTCCATAAAGAGCTTGGAATTTTCCAAAATATGAAAACGCGATGTAAATATTTTGTTATGCAAAATAAGTTGGAGCTGATCGGATGAAAAACAAAAGAGACTTATACAACAGTTTTCCGACCATTTATTATCGAAAATTTAAAAGTCATTACTCCATATTAGTGTATGTTTAGCTTGGAAAATAAGTTTGGAACTTATCGGTAAACCTATTTTTCACCCATGGGTTGTTTTTTGTGGGATTCCCAAATGTGAAAATCGAGTTGTTAATATTTTGTTACTTAGAGTTTTGAAAAGAAGTTTGGTGCTAATCGGAAGAAACACATTGAAGTTTTATACAACAGTTTCCGACCATTTATCTGACATTTTCCGGTAGGTTTTCCAAAATTTAAAAGTCCTATTTGTGTATTTGTAGCTTTGAAAATGAGTTTGGAGCAATTCGTTCTGAAACAAAACTTTCAGCCATACCAAACTATTTTCCGCCCAGGAGGGTGTAGGGGGTTAATTTTCCGGAAAAATGGTATGCAGACTTTGTTGAATTTTTATTTCGACTTTTTTAAAATAAGTTTGGAGTTGATCAGATGAAAAACAAAAAAAGTTTCATATAACAGTTATCTGTGAATTTTCCGCATTTCCCGGCGGATTTTTTCAAAACCACGCCTTAGTATTTACTTTCAAATTAGGACGAAGCTACTGTGAAAATTGGGATTGCTATCTCTAACGGCTTAGCCTGTGCAAGGGTCACCAATCAGTCAGTCAATCAGTCAGTCAGTCAGTCGGGTTGAACTCTTTTATATATATAGAAAATTTCCTCAAAGAGTAACTGAAATAGCATAATTATTAGGCATAAACCTTTCCCTTCAGGTATCCCCACAGAAAAAAAGCCAGGTGCGCTCAAATCTGGCGAATGAGCCGGCCCGTCGAATTTTTCACACGAAACTAAAGCAGCTGCTTGCTTTTTTTTTAAGAGGCGCCACTTTCAAACGCATGTGGACTTCTTGCTTAATTCTTGGATTTTTGATCCGAAGCAAAAGGTTTCGGTTTAAGTTTGGGTCAATCGATTATGACAATTAGGGTTTTGTTCTTTACTAACTTGTCAAAACCTAAAACCATACCCGTACCACCCATTGTTCCCAGTTTTCGTTTCAAAGTTCGTAAATCATGTATGATTTCATTAATATCCAACAACTTTTCAATGCACACTTGATTGCTCTATAAGTTAGTAGACTGAACAATTTCACATAACCTAATTACCCCCCCACAAAGTCGTCAGAGTTTGGTACTGGGGGATCTGGGGTGCCTAATATCTATTGCAATGGCTGGCAATTTGGTTAAAGGCGTTTTCTGTTGTTCTCTTGTCCGCCATTGTTGTAGCCAGCCATGCGGTTGCCTCTGATGCTGTTCCTTGGTAATGTTTGTTTTCATTAACATTATTGTTGCTATTGTTTTGCCGAGCAGCAACAACAACAACAACAGCAACAAGGGTAACAACAACAGGCAAACATTGACGCAGCTACACTTCAATGCATTTTGTGCATAGCAGAAGCAGCAGCAGCAGCAGTCGCTTACAGAAACACAAACAACAACAACAATAGCAAAAGCCCCCAAAGGTATAATTTCAATTTCAACACTTTGCAAACACGCCACAGTTGCGTCATTAACTGTAAAGTTTGCATGCGCGTCTCGTCTGCAGTTTGTACACTGCAAGAAATATTAAGCATCAACAATGCTTATTTGAAAGAAAAACAACCGCTTTTTAGGTAGAAATTAATTCGCCATTTACCAATATCTCTAGATTTCGAAAACTGATTTTATTACTTTAATGATTTACAAAAGTTAAATCTTGTTTTCCAGATGCTTTAAAAAATATAAGAACCATAGGACTAATTTCTAGGAGGGATATTTGAAAAATATCTATCGATAAAAAAAAAATTATCATTTCGATATTGATATTTTGTTGCGAAATAATCGATATTAATGAAAAAAAACTTTATCTTTAAAACAATCTGCGGTCAAACTCTACAGATCCAGAGATCTCAAACTAAAAAAAATATAGATAAAATGTATTTTTATAAGATTGACAATGTATTTAATTTTAATTATTACATAAGATGTTGTGAAAACTTATTCAAGAATTCATAGTGAAAAAAAACGCTGCAGTTGAAAAGCAAACACATCAACAACAAAGAAAACATAACAAGATACAGAAGCAATCCAAGAAACTTCAGATCCTTTTTTTACCAATAATCGAAAGACCAATATTTTTGAAACACGCTTTGAGCTATGTGCTTATCGATTATTCGGCTTCTGTTGTCGGAAACCACACTTTTATAGTCGAAGACAAACTTTTTATGTTCGAAACCAAGCACTCCGATGGCACAGAGCTTTCTGGTAAAATTGCATATTCCAATGCCAAGTCGGAAAGCGCTGGCAATTTGTCTTTCTCTTCCAACCAGAACTTAAAAATATCGCCGAAAATATTCCAAACAAAAAAATTTAATATACGACATATCGCTTTAGTAAAATATCCGATATTGATATATCCTTTTTTTTCGACAAAATTATCGATCTTCGATATATCGATATTATTTCCGGCAACCCTACAATGTAGCCTTGTCCGACTATTCGTCTGTTTCAATGCAAGTTCCTTCCTCAGTTTTAAAGCTATCTTGACCAAACTTTCCAAAAAGTCTTTATTATAGGCTGGATCGGATAACTTAGCATTTAGCAGCCATAGGAACGATCGGTCTAAGAACTTGTTTTAGTGGGAATGGCAGCGTCTTTTTTACTTATTTATTGTGAATATTATTTTTTTCAACAAAGTTTTGCCGGGTTTTATCAAAATGGAATTTTTCTAAGAAAATCAGAAAGTCCAATTGTTATATAAAATAAAAAAGCTGCAAGGCTTCTTAAACATTATAAAACTTTGCGCCTTGGACCAGAATTATTGTATCAACCCTTTTTTAGGTAGTTTTTGAAATAATATAAGTTAATTCTACAATTTACCGAATTTTCCAATCTATCCTTTCTGGCGTGACGTTACATGGCATTACGTTACTTAAAAATATACTGTCCTATTTTTAGTTAATATTATTTTTATTTTATTTAAAGTGGAGAGTGGAGTGGAGTTGCACAATAACTTATAGAACTGTAAATCAATATAGAAAATGATCTGAAAAGCTGGCCAAAACGTAAACTTCAACTTTCAAGCTCGGTATATCGCTACTAAAGAAAGCTTAAATCTATTTTATTAAAATTATTTTGAATATTAACCTTTACTAAAACAACTGTTAATGAACCTCTTATTTTTTGGTCATGTTGGACTTTTCTGTGGAAATGCCCATATCGCATTTCAACAAGCTCTTTTCAAACATGCTTTGAGATAAACTGTGAATATTTTTCGCAGATTCGTCATTGTGGCAAAAGAAAAACTCCCAAGAAATGCCAGATAATACTTTGAAAACTAGGTCAAATTATATCATAATCATAATGTTAATTTCAAGTTTTGAGTTCGATTGTAGGTGAGCCTTACATTATTGATCGACTTTGCCCAAGATTTTTAATAAGAAAATTGTTTCTACCAAACCCTTTTTATTAAGGTACAAAGAGTAAAGAGAAAGGCTCTCTTTTATATGGTGTTAGAGAGATAGTACGGCAGAAAGAGAGTGTGCACACAGAGACGCACACAAAATTGAATTCGACCATACAAAAGGAAGACTGTGTGCACCCGATCTAAAAAAAAGTGATATTCCAAAACTTTTGCAAAGACAAACCAATCGGTCTTAATTGGTTCAGAAGTCCCTTAAAACAGAAACATCACTGAAAGTGTTTTTAGTTTTCCTGTATTTAATATATTTGCAACCTCAGCCAAAAACTTAAACATCCAATGATATATCAGTCATTCATTATTTTTAATGCAAAAATGTAAAATCACAGAGGCCGCCCTCTTAAAGGATTCTTTTTGTTATATAATTAATAAACTGTCACACAGATTAATTTAATTTTGTAATTTTAGGGGGCGCGACGAGGACATATCCCAGCCAACCAGCGGAGTCCGCTGGGTACACCTGTAGGACTCCCTATACCCTCCTAGGGAGGCTCCTAAAATAGTCCCAAAGGTGTAATCCGCCGGAGAAAAAGACGCCCTTTTAATATATATAAAAAAAGGGTTCTTCAAGGACTCATTAAAAGAGTGATTACGGAGTCCCAGAATGCTCACTCGGATAATCCGCAAAGACTCCGAGCTGACTCCTTTATTCGCCTATGATTTTTTGAAAAGGACTCCGTCAATCATCCTAAGATAATTCAGACTGAGTATTTATGGTCTGCTTTTGGGCTCTAATAATAATCAAAAAATAAACCAACCAAAGTCTAAGTGGCCATGTTGAACTTCTCCCAATCTCTTGGCATGTGTGCAGTTTACCACCGGAATCCAAACGGCAAAGTTTGAGAATATCTTGTTCATGGCCACACTTCTTTCACAGTTTTCGGCCAATAGCTGGTAAAGGTGTCCGGACGTGTAAAAGTTAAAAGCGGAATCGAACACAGGATCTCCCGAACAGTAGGCTCACACACTACCGCTTGCACCACTCCCAATTTTATTTACAATTAATATTAATCGAATGAACTTGGATAACTGTGAAAATGATTGAAAATTCCCAGAAAAGAAAATGCTCGACCTACTTACGATTTTTAAAACTCCATAAATTTTTAATCCTACGTAGGCACGCACTAAAAACAATCCTTAGGAGTGTTAGCAGGGGACTCCCGTTTCACTTCTACTAGGAGTGCTCCTTAAACAAGCCTAAAGGGGTGTTTGGTAGGGACTCCGGTTTCAATCCAACTATGAGTTCCTTTTCAATCCAGTTAAGGAGCGCTCCGGATATGGTTGGCTGGGATAGTTTTAACTAAAAATACTCATTCGCCTCGTAAGCAACAGGAATAAGTTCAAAAATCAAGACATTACTAGATTTTTCTGTTTGTCAATTTTTGAAATCTGTCAAAATATTTCCAATTTGTTAAGAGAACTTGTTGAAATATGAATTTAAGCTGCGTCTCAATTACTAAATCCGTAGCCCATTGTGGAGAGCGGCATGTCAGACTTTGACGTTCGTCTACAGGAGAGACGATGCATCGCGATGGTTCGAATCACAGATTTTTTTTGTATCAAGTAACCTTTGAAAGTTTGAAATCATTTTTTTTTTTGGAAATGAATGCCAACTACAAAAAAAATTATATAGATTAAAGGCAACACTACGTATGAGTGATAAAAACTTAACTTTAGCTCTTAAGTTTTCCATACAAAAAAAGAACGCTCTAAAGAACGTACAGTCATGAAATTCAATTTGAATCAATTCCAATGATTTGAGTTAAGGATTTATTATTTATATTTCTGTGGTCTGGCCCAAACAAAGTATTAATAAATTTTTTGACAAATTTAGAAAATACCAAACTGATTCATTATATTTCATGCTGCTGAATTGATTAAACATAGGAGGATTTCAACACCTTTTTGAATTTTTCTTATTCAACATTTTCCTATGCTGATCTTTCGAATCAATTTTCTCAGTGTCTATGTGTGTGTATTTATCTGTTTGTAAGCTCTTTCACTACTAAGTGCGCTCGCTGACGGAAATGGCCGACAGCAACAGCGACAACGGCGGAGATGAGTTTAGCGCAACGTCAGGTGCAGCAGCAGCAGCAGCAACAGCAAAAGCAGCATGTTTCTCCTTCTTCAGTTGTTAGTGTTTGTTTCATAAAACTTTATTGTTGCATGCTTGTTGTTTTTGTCACTGTCAGCCATTGTTGTTGCTGCTGCTGCTGCTGCTGCGGCTCTTGTCGCGTCTCTCAGTACTCCAGGCCATACATAAAATCATTCGCCCCCCAGCAGCATTGACTAATGCCGACACCCACAGCAACAACACCAGCGAAAACAGTTACAACTGTTGTGGATCATTAAGTTGACGGTTTTCCGTTGCATTTGCTTGGCAACGACATTGGAACATGTCGGCGAAGTATTGTGTAAAGAAGGGCGAGAGTAGCTATCTATATAGCTATATATCTAAAGAGCGCGAACATGGCGAGCAAACGGGAGTGAAGCCAAGTGCGAAAAAAAAGGCAAAAGTTCCGCTTGGTTATCTGTCAGTTGAATGGTGCTGAATGCATAAATAAGTCATTTCAAGGAATGGAATTTATTTAGACATTATGTTGATTTAACATACTTGAGTTAGTGGCAGGTGTTTAAACTTCAATGATGAAGAATATGAAATAATGTTTTATGGTAATGCGAGTATAATGTGGTGGTGAGTCATGTTTTTCGGTAACGGTCAAAAATAGTGGATAACTTGATTTGATGTTATTATCTAATAGTTATTCCTTGTATTTAAAAAACAGATTGAAAACTTCTTAAATGCTTTGCAATAGCTCTGCGAAGTTTGATCAAAACCTGATTACTTTACCATGTTTTAAGTTAAAGAAATTTTGATTGGGGAAATTGGGGAATTTTGAGGGAAGAAGATTTAGTTCATTATTTTTGAAACTAAAAGTTTTTAAAGACGTGACTTTTAGCACATAAATCTCACATTAATCGACTTGATGAGACCCTAATCCAAAAAGCACCCACACATATAAGACTTAATTCAAAAAAGTGACACAGAGAACTGCGCTCAACTATACAGACACCTACTTGCCTATAGCAAAAAGAGATCTCAGAGATGGATAGAGCTAGAGGTTTAAAGTGTATGGAACATATAATTCTTATACTTGCAGGCAGATCAAGTTTAGTTTTAATTTTTGCCACGCCCCGTGCCGCCCCCGTAATTTGATAAAAACCTCATATCTTCCATAATTTCGGAGTTAGGTTGTTCGAATCTTTTAGACATATATTCTACTTATCATTACTTATCGAGCCCCCATACATCGTTTTCAGATCAGATTAACGATAGTAGAGTTGCCACCCCCACAATTTGAAAAACTCTTCAAAATTCCCAAAATTTTGAAGATAGATTGTTGGAACATTCTATGAATGTATTTTACTCATCATTACTTATCGAACCCTTATAAATCGTTTTCAGATCAGATGAACGATAGTAGAGTTGCCACCCCCACAATTTAAAAAAAAAACCTCAAAACTCCCAAAATTTTAGAGATAGATCGTTCAAACCTTCTAGACATATGTTCTACTCATCAAAACTCATTAAGCTCTCATACTTCGTTTTCCGATCAGATGAACAATAGCAGAGTTGCCACGCTCAAAATTAAAAAAAAGGTCATATAACCTATAATTTTAAAGATAGATTGTTCAAACCATTCAGGCATACATTTTAATCGTCATTTCATATCGATCCACTGTACACCATTTCCAGATCAGATGAACGATAATCGAGTTATAAGCAAAACAAATAATTACGATGGGCAGCACTGGCCGTTATCGTTTTAGACAGCACTTACACAGTTTGTGTGACCCCTCACCTAAAAGTTTTCATTTATGTACAATCTTTGACTGGTACAGAAGATATTACAGTCGGGCTTGACCGACGTTCTCACTTGTTTAAAATTTTAAAGTTTTGAAAAATCCAATATTTTATCGATGAAACTTAATTTGTGTTTATATTGGCAATAAAAAAACATGTATTTTACTGATTTAAATATCAATTATTAATGCTTCTTCGGTCATACATTACAATAAGAAAATGCAAACAAAAACAAGTAAGAAAGTCGGTCAAACCCGACTGTAATATACTCTGTACCTGTTTGTACGTTACTGATAACTTTAAAGTGAGAGGTTTTTTCAAAATCTGGGGGTGGCAACTCTTTCGACTATCGTATATCTGGTTGAAAAACGATGTATGGGGGCTTGATAAGTAATGATGAGTAGAAATACCCTGGTACATAACTCGTAAAATTATAAAATTTGTATATAATTTCCTTTTAACATAAACGAATCTATATTAGTCACGCGGGAATCACGCGTGATTTCTGACCTCAGGCCATCTCAATTACATCGCTCCTCTCATAGCAAGGTCCAATTGGCAAATTACCAGTTAGCTATTGCCTTCTCGCTCTCTCTTTCTCGTAAGTTCTACCAATCGCAACGGTGTTGTTGTTGTCGTTGGTTTTTATTTTCTTTTACGTATAGCTCTAATATCGTTCATCTGATCGAAAAACGATGTATGGCGGGTCGATTCAAAATAAGTAGTAGAATATATGTCTAGAATGTTCGAACTATATATCTTGAAAATTGTGGGAGTTATTTCGTTTTTTTATTTGCGGGGGAGGCAGGGGGCGTGGCAAAAAATTAAAACTAAACTTGATCTGTCTGCAAGTATAAGAAATATATGTTCCATACACCTCAAACCTCTATCTCTTACCATCTCTGAGATCTCTTCGTTCATACAGACAGACGGACAGACGGACATGGCTATATCGACTCGGCTGTTGATGCTGATCAAGAATATATATACTTTATAGGGTCGGAGATGCCTTCTTCTGGCTGTTACATACATTTGCACAAACCCAATATACTCTGTGTACCTTCGGTACAGAGTATAAAAATCAATTGTCATCAAAGTGAAGCATAACATAAATTTTATTACCGCCGCATAGCAAACCATCATTTGCTGCTTTTACATACACACATTTACATTTATAAACATACTCTTGGCGTATTTCATGTAAACTAAAATGCTGGCGGATGCGCAAGCAGCAAAGCGCAAGAACATTGCACATTTCTTTTATGCAGCCATCATTTGCGGCACTTTATTGAATTCCCCGAGAAACCAAAAACAAACCTAGCACATCCGTTTGCAGGTGTTATCATTCTCTTCTCCATTTTGCTGGCACTCACACACACTCACACTCATATGCCAGCACTTGCTCTTTTTTTTGGCTGCTTCGTGATATTTACTTTGCTTTGGCCAAGAGAAAAAAAATCTAGTTGCATACTTTAAGGCAAAAGTCAACCGCAAAGTGAATTCCTCTATCGACAGACGCCATCTTGGGCAAATCTTAATGCGGATATATTAAGCAGCGTATTTTTACAGCACTTCTCTTTGGCATCTCTCTCTCAATAGACTTTTGTATTACTTTTCTTCTTTTTTTTTTATTTTTTGGCCTTGCCACTTCCGGTTGGGGCCACAGATTTAGAGAGCGCGATAAACTTGCCCTCAACTTGAGGCGCTTGCCACTTCCGTTGAAGCCGCCATAAGAAAAACACTTACATGTTCGTTCTTCCTTTATTTCTCGTTTACTTATTTTAGTTTTCTCTTCTTTTTTTTATTGCTTGGCATTTTATTGCAGAGAAAAAATTTTAATATTTATTTTTGCTGTTTTTGGTTTATTTTGCACTATGCCTGCCAGCGGTTGGTGTTTGTGTTGGCTTCGTATGTGGGTTGCCTTGTTTGCTGTCTGCTCGCGTTTAGTTAGCGTTTTTCCACAGTAAGGAGCTTCGTTTTAATGTTTAACAAACTTGAATGGTTCAGTTGAAAGCAAACCCATAAAACAAACAGAGAACAAGAAAAATACAAGCGAGTATTCTTCGCTTGTTTGTTTGTGCGGATAACTTTGTGGAAATTATTTTAAATTGTTAAAGGGGTTTGTACTTTGGCTGGAGTTTTTATTTCGTTTAACCAGAGAAAATGGTATTATTATTGGATTTATGCAGAAAGCACTGTTTATAGCAGGGAAATGTGGCGGAAGGAATGTAAGTTAGTTAAAAATGAAGTGGTCAATGCTGATGCAATGCACATTGCAAGTTTCTTGGCGCCCAACGTGAGACCTTTTCAAAATGGTAATGGGATGCTCTGGATTACTTTTGAAATGTTTTGAAATTAAATCAAAGTCAAAATATGGTCTATTAGCCATGTTCTTAATTCCACTTCAGCTTAGGTTTTTTGAATTAAAGACAAATTCTGATCCAGTTTTAAATCTCATTTTGAAATGATTTTATTTGCATAACAATTTTCTAGACTTGTTCAAAACCAATTGAAAACCCTAAACTGGGATGTATTACTCCTTTCACTATATTCACTAGATATTACTCCTTCCGACTACCAACTGTTTTAGTCGGTGGCCTCATGGTACCTCCGTTATTTAAAAAAAACATACATTTAATCGCTTCTTAAAGCAGGTTCTTTAATCCGGAATGAAGGAGAAATTCGTTGCACCAATTTTTCCTGCACTCTATCAATTAAAGCTTCGACCCACCGAAATTCATTATTCAAAAACATCTCAAACAAGACTTTACCAGACTTACCTGTTTCCTAGCTTTCGAATAGCTCTATGTTTCAACCTAGCTTACTCAAAGTGTAAAAACTGCACTGCTAATATTTAGGGAAACACACAATATTTCTAGACCTTAATCTCCTATTTTTAGAAACCACAACATATCTTAATTGGTCGTTTTCAGTGTAGTGACTTATTTTGTAGGTCCTGGTCAGTCAAATGCCCATTCAAAGCTGCCAATGCAGATATTATTTTACTACCTATTCAACAATCCATTAAAAAAAAAGTTGGAAAGTCGGTCAAGCCTGTAGTATACTCTGTACCTGCAAAAGTTTGTATATTACCGATAAGTTGTAACTGTGGAGTCACGCAAACTGTAAAAGTGCTGCCCCTTACGATTACCACCGGTGCTGCCCAGCAAAGTTATTTGGTTTGCTGATATCTCGACTATCGTTCAACTGATCTGAAGACGAAGCATGGTAGACAGATATATAATGATGATTACTACACCGAGAAAAAAATCCGGTCTAAAAGTACCAAAATCATGAACATTCGTTTACAAAAGTCTATCAAGCACGTTTATTCTCAAATCATGAACATTGGGGTACGATTTTTCATGAACAATTTGTGCTTGTTTCATGAACATTTTGGGATTGTTTCATAAATCTTTTGTGCTCGCTTTATGAACTGTTTGGTCATATTTCAGGAACATTTTGTTCTTATTTTTAAAAAAAAATTTGCTTAATTTAGAAACAACACTGCAATCATCGGCAAGTCTTACATCGGTTTTTGGTTTTCCCACTCCTCAGTTCTCTTAATAGGGCGACGACAGAAAGCGCTGGATATGCTCTAAAAAATCCTATCCTCTGCTGGTCACGCGCCCCACCTTACCAGAAAGCTTATATATTCCCTCATTGATTTATTTATTTCTTTTTGAAGAACAAAGAAAAAACGATGAGTGTTAGCTATGCTCCGTCTGGGATTCAAACCCCGGACCTTTACATTGCACTCAATCGCACAAACGGATCTGCATTTTAGCGCCCTGTACCATAGCACACTTTCGTTGCGACATGTCTAAGATGCTGCTTATATTTATCGTACGATGATTGAGTTGAGTTTAAATTTCATGAGCGGAAAAATAGAACAAAATCGTGAACATTTGGTCATGATTTTAGAACGTCATATTTATCTCTGTGTATGTCCAGAAGGTCCAAAGACGCCCAAAATCCGAGATTCGACCTAAAAGAATATCTGATTTTTGTTTTTCCTGAACTAAGGAAAAGAAAGCTAAGTACAAATCAAGGTTTCAAATTTACCCAAAACGTTCCAAAATAAAATTAAAATTCTTTAATCAATTACGTAATACTTAAATCAAGAATTTTTGTACTCAAACGTTCTAGAGCGAACGGGATAGAATTTATATAAAATATTAAGTGTGATATGAATTAAATATGTCTCAAGGCACAGCTGCGATATTTCCAGTTTCAACCCTATATTTCTTGACTTTAATTAAATCTAATTAAATAAATGACAAAATAGAGGATCTTTAATATTCAACTTAGCAACTTGAGGATATATCAATCAAATTTATATGGGATGCTGAGAACTGAAGTGTCTATCACTTGAACTAGGTCCTGAACTATTTTTAAAAAAAAATGTAAAAAATCGCAATGATATGAATTAAAATTCAATATTTTTAAAATATCCTATTTTCGGCGATAGCGGCATCCTTTCAGATCACAATAATTTTTGGAATTTTCGATTTTGGATCACTGAATATCCCTGAATTCTGAAAACAATAAAGCTTAGTATTCAGCCAAATCAAAAAAGCTTTTGGCGCACAAAAGGTCTGAAGAAAATACCAAAAAATACTAGATTTGTATTTTCTGTGGTATTATCGATTCCTCAAGAAATTATCATTTTTAATTATTCCATTCGGTATACAATTTTTAGTTAATTGTAAAGATATTTACAAATTCTCCCATCATGTACTTACTTTTTCCAATGGATTATTTCTAATGATAGTTGGATTGGTTGTGTAGTGTTTGCTTTTTCGGTTTTTATCATCTTTACCTTGTGGTGGATTCGAGTCTAAGCAAGGACTTTTTTTTTGTTGTTTTGTGAAAAAATAAACGCGTTCAATCGATAAATAATGACAAACATTTTAATTCTGCAGTGAAATCAAAAGCTGTCTGCACTTTCGGATCAAAGACTCGCCCAGATAATTCAAAATATCTTACCTATCTTATCTATCTTGTTAAAATCTTTATAAAGTTTTGATCCAAAAATTTGAATATTTAATGATAAATTGGATTGGTTGCATAATTTTCAGGACAGTAGAAAGGATAATAAGACGTTTATATAACCTGCTCGCTCAGTGTTTCACTTAAACAAAATTGAGCTTTAACATAATGCTTGTAATGGGGAAACAAGAAAACATAGGTGAGTATTAGTGGGTAAAGCCGTTTCCCTACAGCCAATTATATCTAGGCCCATATTGCATATATGATTGATTTCCATTCCAATGCGGTTGCTGTCTTTGGTTAGGATAACCACCAAAGTCTCCACCTCCGTATCCAGCTCCAGTTGGATAAGGCAAACTAAACAGAAGTCCAGATTGTCAATTTCATTATTAAACAAGCATTTCTTTTCTACTTACTTCAGTCCATTTCGTGAGTTAAGTTCCCTGCTTAACTTTCCATTCATTTGTGGCCAATGTTTGGTATTGCTTTCGCATCTGTGAATCCTGCCTTTGATTCGAATAGCACTGTGAGTATTGTGGGAAATGTGTTGGCTTTGCATTGTGCCTTTGGTTAGCATGGCAGTTTGGATTTTGTTGGTAATTTGCTGGCCTTGGCAGGAGCCTTTGATTGGAATTGAATTGCGGCGGTCTTGAATTGTATCTTTGATAACAGTTGTTGCTATTCTGACTAGGATTTGGTGTAGGAATTTCTAAAAAATTACGTCCATATATTTCAGCAAAATGCTCAATTTGTTCCTATGGTAAAATTAACTTGGACTAAATTCTAATTGATAATATTGAGTAATTCGGGGTCTTACGTCTGGGCAAAATATGCCAGGTAATTCCATGTCGTTGTACTCCATATTCTAATGAAAAACCGAAAGTGTTGATAAAGCTGAACAGGATTTGAATAATGTTGAAGAAAAGGCTTGATTCAAATTAATTTTGTAAAACCGAAAATTTAGATAATTTAAGGAAAAGGCTTGTTTTAAATCCAAAATTTGTCTGATGCAAGAGGCAAAGGAACATTGATTTAAAATAAAAAGCATACATTTTTTATAAAAATCAAATTCTGGGTCCCTTGGTCTTACTGGTTCAACAGTACCCAGTCCGTGTTGAAGAGACAAACCTTATTCCTTTGAAAAATGGCACCTTTCAAACCTCTTCGTTTGAGCAGATTTTGTTTCCAGCGTGCATTTTAATAATGTTAGAAAACAAAGAAATGCCGCTGGAAGCCAGGTCCAGCGTAAAGTAGCAATTCATTATGCAGTTCGTCCATTTTGGCCCCAACAATGGCGAATATATGTGCTGGTGCTGGCTCACTTTTAATTAGCTTTGATTTTGCCGCAAACATGACTGTAATATCACCCAGTGAGTGTCCATAAGGATTATTATTTTTGCGCTCCTTTGACTCTGGCTGGTTTCATTCATTCATTGAGATTTAGCTGAAACAGGTTCAAACAATGCTTCGAGAGTGACAGCCGCAATCGCTTGTTGTCAATCGTAAACATTCGAGGCATTCAACGCTTCAATAGCTTTCTTAGGTAAAGCTTATTGTGTACACCATGTGTTCTGGAGTTTTATACAGCTCACCAATCTGAAAAACGTTCTGTTACGGTCAAAGCAGTATGTTTCGAATTACACCTAAAGAAAATCTTCCTTAACCATATGTGGTTTAAATAATGTGCCAATAAGCTGATATTTGAATTAATATTTTATATAGCTGCCATATAAGATAGTTGTTTTTTAAGCTTTCGAACTAAAATTGATTTTGTTTGCATATTTTATGCTCCTCAGACGACTTACCAAATCTAATTATGTATAGGATACTTTAACAGATAACTGCCATATAACCGAAACTTGCAAAAATGTACAAAAATCGGGCAAAAACGACTTTTCAGCGACTGCGACCTCACACAGGGACACTATAAGCACGTTGCGCAGCTGTCAATTTCGAATCGCATACATACATAAGCTAAAATGTAGTTTTATTGATTGCCGATCACTGATTTAAAATAAGAGATGGTTTTCTTTGGAATATACAAAAAACGAGAAGGAAAAGCTAACTTCGACTGTGCCGAAGTTTTAATACACTTGAAAAACTTAACACCAACTGATTTAACTGGTAAAATATATATACGATATAGATATCAGATATTTAAAATTTTTAAATCATAGATAATAAAAATTTGATACCATAAAAAAAACTTTTCTTAGTAAAAAACATTTTCCGACCGATCGGTCCTATGGCAGCTATATGCTATATTCATCCGATTTTGATAAATTTTTTCGAAATAATGTGGAAGCATATAAAACTAATATATACCAAGATTGGGGACGCTACGATAGAAAACAAAAAAGTTTTTTTACTAGAACTAGTTTTTTGACCGACAGCTATAAGCTACAGTGATCCGATTGTGATAAATTTTTTCAGAATTATGTGGAAGCATATAAAACTATCATATACCAAGATTAGTGATGCTATAGTGGAAAAAAAAAGTTTTTCCCACTAGAACTCGTTTTTTGACCGACCGTTTATATGGCAGCTATATGCTATATTCATCCGATTTTTATAAATTTTTCCACAAATAAGTAGAATCATCTAAAACCAATATTTACCAAGATTGGTGACGCTACAATGGAAAATAAAAAAGTTTTTCTCACTAAGACTTATTTTCCGACCGATCGTTCCTATGGCAGCTATAAGATATAGTCATCCGATCCTGCCGGTTCCGACATATTAGTTGCGTGCAGTTAAAAGAAGGCCGTGTGCAAAATTTCAGCTCGATAGCTTTAAAACTGAGAGACTAGTTCGCGTAGAAACAGACGGACAGACAGACGGACGGACGGACAAGCGGAAATTAACTCAGCTCCGTCGTCCTGATCAAGAATATATATAGTTTATGTGGTCGGAAATGAATATTTCTATGAGTTACAAACTTCTGGGCAAAATTAATATACACTTTTCAAGTGTATAACGAGAGCGTAAGTTAAAGTCGGCCCTGCTCGACTTCGATATACCCGTTACTCAGGATATCAACATGTCCAAATTGTGGGAGATATGAGTTTTTTTCCAATTTGCGGGGGAGGCAACTCTACTATAGCTCATCTGATCAGGAAATGATGTATGGCTGATCGATAGGTAATAATTATGAAAATATATGTTTAGAGGGTTCGAATAATCTATCCTCAAAATTCTGGGAGATATGAGGTATTTCCAAATTGCGTGGGTGGCAACATTACTACCGTACATCTGATCGGGAATTGATGTATAGTGGATCGATAGGTAATGAGGATTAAAACATATGTCTAAAAGGTTTGAACAGTCTATTTTTAAAATTGTGGGAGATATAAGGTATTTTACAAAATTGCGGGGGCGGCAACTCTACTATCGTTGATCTGATCGAAAAATGATGTATGGCGGATCGATAGGTAATGATAATTTAGATATATGTCTAGAAGGTTTGAACAGTTTATTTTCAAAATTGTGGGAGATATAAGGTTTTTTTTAAATTGCTGGGGCGGGAGGGGGCGTGGCAAAAATTTGAAACAAACTTGATCTGCCTGCAGACAATACAAGTCTACACTGAAAATTTGGTAGCTCTAGCTCTTATAGTCTCTGAGATCTAGGTGTTCATACGGACGGACGGACGGACGGACGGACGGACAGACGGACGGACGGACAGACGGACAGATCTATATCGACTCGGCTATTGATGCTGATCAAGAATATATATACTTTATGGGGTCGGAAATGCTTCCTTCTGCCTGTTACATACATTTGCACGAACTTAGTATACCCTTTTTCCTCTACGAGTAACGGGTATAAAAAGTGACTTCGTAAAAAAAACTTTATACTAAAATTTGTATGTAATCACCGTATACAGTTTGATTCCTATTACCCAAAAAATGGGAAAACCATTGAAGTTTATGATGTATTTTTTATAAACTTGCAAAGTGCATCCGGCCGGATCGGATGACTATATCAGATAGCTGCCATAGGACAGATCTTAGTTAGTTTCATATGCTTCTACGTAATTCTATAAAATTATATCGAAATCGGATGACTATAGCATATAGCTGCCATAGAAACGGTCGTTTGGAAAATAAGTCTTAGTTAGAAAAACATTTGTGTTTTCCATTGTATCGTCACTAATCTTGGTATGTATTAGTTTTATATACACAATGCTGGAAGGTTTTATCAAAATCGTATGACTATAGCATTAAGCTTCCACATCGGCCGGATCGGTCGAAAAATGTATTTTACTAAGAAAAGCTGTTTTTTTTATGGCAGCGTGATTAAATTTTGATTCTTAATGATTTTGAATTTATAAATATCTGACATCTATATCCGTTATATATTCTATCGGCAAAATCAATTGGAGTGAACTTTTGCAAGTGTATTAAAACTTCGGCACTGTCGAAGTTAGCTTTGCCTTCTCGTTTTTGTAATTATACAGGTTTACAAATACCATCAAATTTTTGGACCAGAGCAGATAGCAATCGTTTCTTATTTATATTTAAGCTCTAAATTCATATCGATAGTCCGTTTTCTCGCTTCTCATTCTATAAAATGTTCTAAAAATTGAAAATTATCGCAGTATAATTTTTTAAATAGGCCTATGCCCATATTTACAGTTTTTCCGACATCATATCGCATTTTAGATTGACTTTTTTTCCACTAAATATCAATATTGGTAGATATATTTTTCAAATATTCAGCATCCCTAGTTCAAAAGTTGTACTGAGCATTATCTCCGAAAATATTTAGCCTAGGAACTTGAAATGTTTTTTGTAAAATGGAAATAGTGAGTTTGATATTTTTCCGATTGAAACCCGGTTCCAAACCAATCCAAATGTGGAATCAAAGTAGAAAGAAAAATATAAACGGAATTTCTCGGACTCCGGCAGTGCTGGGCCAGTGTTAATATAAATTGTGAAATGTGGCGAAATTTTGTTCTACCTTTTGAACTTGCAAAATTATAAGACTCGAAGCTTTTAATTTCGATCTATTGCTATTTCGAAAGAACACTCAATTTTGAACAGATTATACACTTCAGTAGAGAACAAGGAATGTTGTTAGAATTTTTAAACTTAAGCACAGAATGATATAAGACAAAATTTCTTAGCAGTCTTTCATAAAATATCTAGCACCATTTTCAAATCAATCGTTTCGAAGTTAAAAGATATAAGAGTGGAAAATGTAATATGCCAGTTCAGTCTACAGTGTGCCAAATGGAATGTGTCAAATACCTAAACTGGAATCAAAGAAGTGATTGCTCCACGCCCCAGGTACACAATAGCCAGAGCGATGCAAGTGGGCGTGAAATGCCATCCATGGATATGCAATCAGTTTGCTCCACTAATTGCTTTGGGCGTTTAGAATGTTGCACAGTTGGACAACGGCATTCCAATATACTCCCACATCCATTGTGGCCTTAAGCACGATGCATGAACGTCTGGCCATGACCACTAATTAGAGCAATGGCCAATGAACCAAATGCAGTGGATGGTTGCCTAATTAATTAATAAATAGAAAAGGGGGGGGGTGTGTGAAAGGAAGGATTTAATGATTAAAATGCATTATGATTATTGGAATTATTTTCACATTAGTCGGAGTCGGAGTAAACAAATTGCTTGGACTTGCGCTTTGGAATAGTCTTGGTGTTCACATCAGATTCGGAACTGCTTTCATAAAGTGTTGTATGATTCGGCTGGGGAGGCAAGTTGGGCTCTGAGTCCGACGTCTCATCGGTATCTTCATTGTAATCAAGTTCACCGTCATTGATAATATCATTGACATCGCTTTCAAAGTCGTCCTCCTCATCCTCCACTTCTTCATATTCCGCTGGCTTGACAGCCACATTACGATTGGTGCGTATACCTCCCGGTGCATTGCCCTGCTTAATCTCGTTCAAGGAGCTGGTTTTCTCCTGTTCCTCAAGATCCTCCTCCTCCGAATCATCGGCTGTTAAGTGATGCATGGGCTTGACCTGCGGCTTTCGTTGATTCATTTGCCGTTCACGTCGACTATCGCGCTCTTCCTTACGCAACTGAGCCAACTCCTCTTTAATCTTACGCTGGCGATCCTGTACAGGATTGGTTTTAATTTCATGTAGCATTTGGACATAACCACTTTGGGGTTTATTAATGGCACGAATTTTCCAGCCCTGCACATGAGTCTGACCAAAGTTGGAATCCAATTTTGGACGCAATGTTATCTTGTCCTTGATCGAACCCTGGGCCTGATAACAATTATCCAGGCGCACATACAAACGACTCTGATCATCGGGTACCGGATGATGCATGACATCGAATACTTCGTCTCCCACATGGCAAGTTTCGCTGCCATCGGACCAGCGTACAATACGTGCATTCGACTCTTTGAAGAGCTCGCCGGTATCCTGGTTCCGACTCTCACGCCAACGTATAGTATTCTTGAGGCGATTAATGAAGTCCTTGCGTGATTGTTCATCTTTCAAATCCTCTTGGGTCATGCCATTCTTAAAAGTCTGCGAATCATAGGGCTGCGAGTCGACGGGTATAAACTGCGGCATGCGCAGAAAACGGGGATTACCCTCGAGAAGGCCGCCGCGTATTGAGGGCAAAATGAGGTCAAACTCCGCGGTAAGTTTATCCTTAAACCGTAGTCTGAACTCTGCAGATACCTCCTCGTCCGAAGACACTTCGTCTTCAGCGCTCTCTGCGACACTAACAGAACTCAGATGCACTCTTCCCAAGTTCATACCTTCAAGATCCAAAGGCAATTGAGGCTCGGCGGCAGCTGTTGCCTCCTTAGGTACCGTTTTCTTCGAGGATTGACTCGTTTTCGAAGAGTCGCTCCCACTACTGCTTTTGCAGGTGCAACTGGAGGAATTCCTTTTGCAACAGGAACTGCCAGATGACGAAGATGTCGAAGAGCATTCACCCTCAGAACGTTTTTTGGGAGTTGCCTTTGGCATTTGGTTCAAGTCCGTACCAGATCCAGCCCTATTTACGGAAGGTCTGCGACAACGTGAACGACTTCGTCGATTATTCGATGCATCGGTGGTTACGGAACTAAGCGATAATCTGCGACAGGGGAATCTGAAGATAAAATTCAAGCTTTAACACTTTACACCATAATCAACATTTGCTAAACAAAACCTACCCCAATTGTGATTCACTTGAGCTTGAGGACATACTAAACGTCCTTTGCTTAAATAAACCTAAGGAAGGAAATCAGTTTAGGTACAATTGTGCCGGCAAAGTATTTAATGTTAGCCTTACCCTTAAGATGTTCACGATTTACATTGGGATCCACCATGTTTAGATTTTGTCACACACAAAGTAAAGAATATTTTAGAGACCTTCTAGAAGCTTTTTTTCGGCCTGAAATGACAGGCACAGAGTTGCTTAAATAACTCTATCGGAACGGTACAGTGAACTAGTTCCAGAAAGGGTGCAAATAGAGTGACCATTGCACAAACAAAATGTAAAGATAGGTATGGACTAATTTGCAAAAATTGCGTGGTCACACTATTAGCTATCGCGTGACACGGTATACAGCGGGTGGCAACGCTGTCGCATCGAGTTGACTTTTTCGCAACTTTTACTGCTTACAGCGGCCATTGTATTGATTTTCTGCGAAATTTTATTCCATAAGAAACCTGCGAATAGAATAAAAGCCGCATGTTTTAAGATGCGAAGAAGATACAGCCCTGTCTAACCGTATCTTGACTAGTATCGAGTATTTTTGGTGGCATCGATAACAATCAGCAGATTTGGCATCGAAAATCGATAAGCAATATCAACATAATTTGACCGCGTAAAAAAAAAAAATTCTAAAATAAACCCAAGGATATTATGCATTTATTTTTTGCCATGGATTTCTTGGAAGGCCATACAAAAATTCGATTCTAAACAGACTTTTCCCTTGTAAAATGCAGTATGAAAAATACATTTCGATACATTTTTATACACCTGAATTTTGCCGAGATGTTTGCAACACAAAGAAATATTCATTTTCGACCCCTTAAGTATATGTATTTTTGATCACTCTGATAAGTTAAGTCAACTACGCGAACTAGTCTCTCAGTTTTAAAGCTATCGAGCTGAAATTTTGAACATATTTCCATTTACTGCACGCTGCAAATATTTCGAAACCGCCCGGATCAGATGACTATATGTTATAGCTGCCATAAAACCGATCAGTTTGAAAATGGATTTCTGTATAAAAAATATTTATACCCGTTACTCGTAGAGTAAAAAGGGTATACTAAGTTCGTGCAAATGTATGTAACAGGCAGAAGGAAGCATTTCCGACCCCATAAAGTATATATATTCTTGATCAGCATCAATAGCCGAGTCGATATAGACATGTCCGTCTGTCCGTCTGTCCGTCCGTCCGTCCGTCCGTCTGTCTGTATGAACACCTAGATCTCAGAGACTATAAGAGCTAGAACTACCATATTTTCAGGTAGACTTGTATCTTCTGCACGCAGATCAAGTTTGTTTCAAATTTTGCCACGCCCTCCCGCCCCCGCAATTTGAAAAACCTCATATCTCCCACAATTTTGAAAATAGACTGTTCAAACCTTCTAGACATATATCTTAATCATCATTACCTATCGATCCGCCATACATCATTTTTCGATCAGATGAACGATAGTAGAGTTGCCGCCCCCGCAATTTGAAAAATTCCTCATATCTCCCACAATTTTGAAAATAGATTGTTTGAACCTTCTAGACATATATTTTAATAATTATTACCTATCGATCAGCCATACATCATTTCTCGATCAGATGAACGATAGAAAAGTTGCCGCCCCCGCAATTTGAAAAATACCTCATATCTCCCAAAATTTTGAAAATACATTGTTAAAACCTTTCAGACATATATTTTAATCATTATTACCTATCGATCCGCCATACATCATTTCCCGATCAGATGAGTTATAGTAGAGTTGCTACCCCGCAATTTGTGTAAAAAAAAATCATATCTTCCACAATTTGGGATCTAATAAAATATTCTTAAAAAACCCCCCCCTTTATTACCTTTTTATAAAATCGAGCAGGGCCGACTTCAACTAACGCCTCCTTTTTATTTTAAATAAAATAAAATAATAAATTATATGATTTCAAACAGTTTAGCAAAATTTGGTAAAAATCGTCTGACTATATCTTATATTGCTGTCATAGGACAAACCGGTAGAAAAATGGGTATTAGTGAGACTCATTTATGTTTTCAATGATAGTTTTCTTAAATCTAAAGGAATTATGAATACTAAATGCTTTCAAATAGTTCTGCAAATTCGTTCAAAATCGGATGACTATATCCTATAGCGGGCAAGGAACTGGTCAGTCGGAATATGGGTCTTAATAAAACAATTTTTAACCCAGTTATCTATATCCTGCTTACTAAAAAAAAACGTTAAGAATAAATTAGGATTTCAATAAAATCGGAATCAGAAAAATAAATTGGAACCCGAAATATATCGGGATCAAAAGTTAGTCGGGATTTACACGATGAAGCAAACTGCATGATGTTTTTGAAAAAGCTCTCGCTGGTAGAAAAGAGGCGTAGAGGGGCAGGCCACCCACACCCAAACAAAAGCTTTTTGAGAAACTTCATGAAGTTTGCTTCATCGTGTAAATGCGGTCTTAATTTTATCCCAATACCGAGGCCAAATTTTAAATTCCATTCCGTCCGGGAATTCCATTTCCAGCCTTAGGCTGAGTTCACATTGTGCGACGCATGGGACATGATAAGCCAGTAAGCCGTTATGTCAATTGACAAGCTATTCACACTGAAAACAAGACAACCTAATGGCCTATAAGATTGTCATATCTTTTGCATCGAACAGTGTAGCCCAGGTAAAGATTCAAAAATTTAAAAAAAGGGTTTTATAAATTGTATTTATTTACTGTTTGACAAATACATACTTAACTGCAAACTTATGCACTTTTACAATTTGATCCATAAATTCTCTTAGCTATAGAAAACTTCACTTCGCATAAAGTAATTTAGTTTTGGAACTTCCTTTTTTCATTATTATTGCCAGATCACCTTAGCTGTCCCCGGTCAATTATGAACCCGTTTTTCGCAGGGCCATCAACTACTCCAGCTGCGTATTTAAATTACAAATTTATTAATTGGCATGCAAAACTCTTTTTCACTGTTCAGCTTGCGTTTACCTGGTTGTCTGTCCCAGTTATTTTTTTGTCCAGATGCCATGGCAACCTCATTAACAGCCAGCGATTCCTCTCTTCTTTTTTTTTTTTTGGTTTTAAATAATAATTTCCCGGCTTACAAGCGCCTTTTTTGTGTGTGCACTTAGCGTATGCGGAATTTATGAATAAATCATTCGTTCAGCCCCAACTCGACTCCAGGCCAGGACACGACCTTTTCACCGGATAATAATGCAATATGCATTTCCGTAGCGCCAATTCTCATGTTCAGGTGCCGACTGACGTTGAGCTTGTTGTTGAGTTTTAATTAATCGAGAACTCATAAAAATATTTATAAATTAAAAGAAAAAATTTGCATATGGTGAGGAGCTGACGAAAGCCGGACGAATGGCGAATGGCAATGCATGAATAAGCGAGGATTGGGCCCTGCTCTTTGCCACAGATATTGAATTAATTTTCGCATTTAATAATGATTTTCTGTGCAATTGTGGGAATTCATGGCCGGTTATTCATTAGCGAACTCAAATTGTACCATGTCCAAGGCATTGAACCTTTGCTTGGGTTGTTTCTCCAACAGACTGGCAATCAATAGGCGTAGACTGGTATCGAAGGGTTGCTCATACATCTGGGGCAATTTTAAGGAATTCTTCAGAATCTCTTCTGGACCATCAAAGGGCAGACGATCATAGCTTAACAAATAAATGACCACTCCCACTGCCCAGCAGTCTACCTTATAGCCATAGCCCTCTCCATTTAGAATTTCTGGTGCCATAAATGGCGGAGTTCCGCATTCCTGCACAATGGGTTTGCCATTGTAGGGTCTTGCCAAGCCAAAGTCACAGATCTTTAGTCCAACTATCTCATGTCGTTGACGAAGTCTCAAAAGAATATTTCCAGGCTTAATGTCACGATGCACAATATGTTGGCTGTGTATGTACAATAGACCCTGCGACAGCTGTATAAAAATGTATTCCACCAAGGATGCCGGCAGCATAGGCCGTGCCGCTTGATAATCAACCAAATCACAATCCATATACTCCTGCCAGATGAGTATACAATGCTCATTCTCATAGTTCATGACCATTTTAATAATATTCTCATGACCCTGCAGGCAGCGCAATATACGCACCTCCAGCTCGGGTGGCCAATATGTCTGGATTTTGACACTAGCCTTTCGCACCAGCTTGAGTGCATATTTCTTCTTGGTATAACGATGCTGCAGCAAGTGTATCTCCGCCATATTGGCAACCATGATTTCACCACACCAATCGAAATACTTAACCGTAGCCAGGCCCAAAGGACCACAAAGACTTTCCTCACCCGTGGGCAACTGATGATGCGGCTTACTAGAATATTGGGGTGGCATTGAGTAGGAATATTGTGGCACAATTGAACGTCTTCTTTCTGGCACCTTGGGTTTCAATTGCACAAATCTTTCATATTTATAGCAGGCTATACACACATCTCCGTCCACAAAATCTTGCAATTTGATAATGGGTTCACCACTCAGCCTATATATCCTTTCAATGGCCGCCTTGAGTGGTACATGTCGCAACAGTTTGGTGGTCACATCTTCCAGAAACCTGTCCAGCGACTTGTAAATCTGTTGGGAAATACACAGAACTAAACCCTTGAAGATGGCATCACCGTTGCGTAGAAAGCGTACACGCACTGCCGGCTCTGGTTGACGTTGAATCAAGGTGATACGTGGCTGTGGTGAAGGTTTTAGTGTATACTGTGGCAAATTATAGGGAACTTTTTTCTTCAAAATGGTCGGAGGACTTGAATAGCTTGAGAAATACATAATAAATTTTTATGTGTGTGTGTGTGTGTGCGTTGTGAACTAAAAAATGTTATAGGTTAAAATATTTGGAGTTGTTAGATTTTGATAGGTAGGGCAAAACCTGAAAAGGTCTCTATAAAATATATATATATATATATCCTTGATCAGCATCAACAGCAGAGTCAATATAGCCATGTACGTCCAACTATGCTAGGCCAGCGCTTAATAAGTCAAAATTCAAACTTTTTAATTGCGCCAAAATTACTTTTGATATTAGAGGGATTTCTGAAACTGATTTGCTGCTCCATACGATAGGAAGCAGTGTGGCCATCCAAATAACATAAAAGTGGAAGTATTGTCAGCATGTTTCATGGTCACACTGCGCGTTTTGTATAGAGCAGCTGCGAACAGCTGTTTCACGAAATCAAAACTAATTTGCTAGTTTTAGGAATCCCACTAATGATAGATAATACTCCAATGGAAATAGTTTGATTCAACTGTATTTTTTATACCCTTGCAGAGGGTATATTAAAATTGTCACGATGTTTGTAACGCATAGAAGAAAGCATCTCCGACCCCATAAACTATATATATTATTGATCAGCATGACGAGCTGAGTCTATATAGCCATGTCCGTCTGTCCGTCGGTCCGTCTGTCCGTCGGTCCGTCCGTCCGTCTGTCCGTCCGTCTGTTTCTATGCTATCTCCTCCATCAGTTTTAAAGCTATCTTGACCAAACTTTGCAAAAAGTCTTTAAATCCACATAGGCTATACATTTGTCGGAATCAGCCGGATCGGATGACTATATCATATAGCTGCCTAGACATCGGTCCAAAACTAGTTCTAATGGAAAAACTTTTTTTTCATCGAGTCCCATCGTATATTTTATGCTCCACACATTCTGGAAAATAAAAATCGGAGACTAAAGCATAGGAACGATCGGTCCAAAAACTAGTTCTAATGAGAAAAACTTTTTTGTTTTCCATTGTAGCGTCACCAATCGTGGTATATATAAGTTTTATATGCTTCCACACAATTCTGGAAAAATTTATCAAAATCGGATGACTATAGCATATCGCTGCCATATAAACGGTCGGTCAAAAAACTAGTTCTAGTGAGAAAAACTTTTTTGTTTTCCATCGTAGCGTCACCAATCGTGGTATATATAAGTTTTATATGCTTCCACACAATTCTGGAAAAATTTATCAAAATCGGATGACTATAGCATATCGCTGCCATATAAACAGTCGGTCAAAAAACTAGTTCTAGTAAGAAAAACTTTTTTGTTTTCCATCGTAGGGTCACCAAACTTGGTATATATTAGTTTTATATGATTTCACACAATTAGAAAAAAATCAAACGGAAGCAATAGCGCCATATAAACGGTCTGTCAAAAAACCAGTTCTAGTGAGAAAAACTTTTTTGTTTTCCATCGTAGCATCACCAATCGTGGTGTATATTACTTTTATATGCTTCCACATAATTTTGGAAAAATTTATAAAAATCGGATGACTATAGCATATAGCTGCCATATAAACGGTCTGTCCAAAAACTAGTTCTAGTGGGAAAAACTTTTTTTTGTTTTCCATGGTAGCGTTACCAACCGTGTTATTATTTAATAGTTACACCCCAATAATTCTTCTGTTTCTACGCAACTAGTCTCTCAGTTTTAAAGCTATCGAGAATTTTGCACATCTTCTTTTTACTGCACCAACTAATATGTCGAACCGCATCGAACTTATATACTGCCTAGGAACGATCGGTCAAAAATAAGTCTTTGAAAACTTTTTGTTTCATCGTAGCGTCACCAATCGTGGTATATATTAGTTTTATATGTTTCCACATAATTGTGGAAAAATTGATCAAAATCGGATGATTATAGCATATAGCTGCCATAGGAACGATCGGTCTAAAAACTAATTCTAGTGAGAAAAACTTTTTGTTTTCCATCGTAGCGTCCCAAGGGTATATATTTATATGCTACCTTAAAATTATCAAATCGGGACTTAGTATACTGCCTAGGACCGTCGGTCGAAATTTTTACTAGAAAAGTTTTTTTGATCAATTTTATTATCATGATTTAATTTAAATATCGTATCTTATCTTATTCGGTTAAATCATTGGAGTAAAGTTTCCAAGTGTTAAAACTTCGGCCGCGTACGTTAGCCTTTTTTTTAGTTACTTTTTGCGTAACTAATCTTAATGACTCACAAAATAAATAAAATCATTTAATGAACCTATTAAGATAATTTCTATTCAATTTCGATCAATTTACTTAAAACCTTAAAACAATAAATTGTATCACAATTCGCACACAACAACCTTTACGAAAAGCCCCCAAAAGCCTTTTCCACCTTATCAAACTAATTGCCATTGAAGGCTCAGTTTCCATTAAAGACAAAGGGAAAATTCATCCACATGAATGCGGGCATTCATATTCATTTACATTTTCGCTTTGTCATCAGACACATGATTAGCCGGCCAGCATTATTTATGGACAATGTGGAGTGTTGAATTTAAATATGCCTCCCAGGTATAATGGCAATTCCCACATATGAGTACGTATACGTACATACATATTATGAGAGATGTCACGGCTCAATGGAGCCATGCAGCAGGCTTAAATTGGTGTCTAATAAACACATAATCAAGGTTCATTTGCTGCAGGAGACACCAAATTGCATTAGCACAAAGGCCAGAGCCCACCTACCCCATTCTCGCACAAAGTTTACAAACTTGTCGACAAATATGTGTGCAAGATATTTGGCCTACAGGCGTTGTAGCATGGCCCAGAGCTACAAGCCACCTCTCCCCCACCCCCAACCACGCCCGAAAGTTGGTGACAGTTTAGTTTATAGTCCGTAACAAGTTAAGGCGTAGCTGAATTACATTTGAATGCAACAACAACAATCCACTGGCCATGTAATGAGCTTATGTGCTTATAAAGTGAGCAAAATGAACATGGGATGGAAGCATGCAACATGCAACATGAAACTGACAATGAAAAAAAAAAAAAAAAAAATTGGAATTGCCTACCGGTGCTTAATCAATGTCAGTCTGCATTGTGCAAAGGAAAGGAGTACATGTACATGAAATGGAATTGTAGAGCTTTTATGGCCTATTTTTCAATTGTCTTACAAGAGATTCGAAATGACACGAAAATGTTATTATGACACTCTACTTACTAACTTCAATTTGGTTTGGTTTGGACTTCCATTTCAATATGTGGTTCGGTCAACTGAGAAAGCTGTGTCTTACAGTTTGACATTTGAGCTTAAATAATTTCTATTTTTGTTCTATTAAATGCATTTTAAAGGCTGCGAACCTGACCGAGTCAGAAAAAGAGGCGCGCTCGAGCCCTAAATCTGCGAGGTAGAACTAAATAAATAAATAAATAAATATTTTAATTTGGAATGGTAAAGAGGCATTTGTTAGCTGTGTTGCAGCTAGTCTGCATAAATTAATTATAGCATTCAATAGTATTAACAGATATATGTTTGCAAGACACATTTTTGATCTTGACCTAAGCTCTTGGATAAGCTTCAGAATAATAATACTTCTCCACAAAATTATAAACAGAAAAGAATTTCTGAAAAACAAGTTTATGATAATGCAGTTGGAAAATGGAATTTATCAAAGTCCAGAAAAAACTAAATACACACCTAAAAAAAAATTGAAGACTTTCGCCCCCCTACATGGACTTCTGATGAATTATTCGGAACTGCGAAGAAGTTACTTCCATTTTCCACTTCTTCGCCTGACACCAAACTTTAGTACATTCATGATTTACAAATGAAATTAAAAGACTAATTAACAGAATAAATGTGTCTTACAAAAGGTGGAAACGATACTAAGCAAATGACCAATTTTCGGAATATAGAAGGCTTTGAGTTAGAGTCAGAATTGCAACATATTATTATATTATATTTATTTATATATTTTTCTTCCATACTTATTAGACCACTTAAGGCCAGGGAATAGTACCGGAAACGAAATAAACTGTTTCAAGCCAAGTACCGTTATCGAAAACGGAACCCATATTAACTTTTTTTTGAGAACTGAAAACCATTAACCGTTATAAAAGGATCCGAAAAATACGGAACCACAACGAAACGCTAATACCGTTTCTGTTTTGTTTTCTTATTATTTATCCTACTATAAAATATATATTTAAACTGATATAATAGCAATATACACTCAGAAAAAAAAATCGTACATTTTGAAATTCGACCTTAAAAAATAACCAGAATAAAATTTTTTTTTATGATATTTAAAAAAATAAAAAAAAAAACGAGAAGGCAAAGCTAACTTCGACTGTGCCGAAGTTTTAATACACTTGAAAAACTTTACACCAACTGTTTTAACCGGTAAAATATATATAGGATATAGATATCAGATATTTAAAATTTTTAAATCATTGATAATAAAATTTTGATAAAATAAAAAAACTTTTCTTAGTAAAAAACATTTTCCGACCGATCGGTCCTATGGCAGCTATATGCTATAGTCATCCGATTTTGATAAATTTTTCAAAATTATGTAAAAGCATATAAAACTAATATATACCAAGATTGGGGACGCTACGATAGAAAACAGAAAAGTTTTTCTCACTAGAAGTAGTTTTCTGACCGACCGTTTCTATGGGAGCTATATAATATAGTCATCCGATTTTGATCAATTTTTCCAGAATTATGTGAAATCATATAAAACTATCATATACCAAGATAAGTGACGCTACGATGGAAAACAAAAAAGTTTTTCTCACTAAAACTTATTCTCCGACCGATCGTTCCTATGGCAGCTATATGCTATAGTTATCCGATTTTGATACATTTTTACAGAATTATGTGAAATCATATAAAACTATCATATACCAAGATTAGTGACGCTACGATGAAAAACAAAAAAGTTTTTCCCACTAGAACTAGTTCTTTGACCGACCCTTTATATGGCAGCTATATGATATAGTCATTCGATTTTGATAAATTTTTTCACAATTATGTGGAAGCATATAAAACTAACATACACTAAGATTTGTGCCGCTACGATGGAAAACAACAAAGTTTTTCTAACTAGAACTAGTTCTTAGACCGATCGTTCCTATGGCAGCTATATGATATAGTCATCCGATCTGGCCGGTTCCGACATATTAGTTGCGTGCAGTAAAAAGAAGACTCTGTGCAAAATTTCAGCTCGATAGCTTTAAAACTGAGAGACTAGTTCGCGTAGAAACAGACAGACGGACAGACAGACGGACAGACGGACGGACGGACAAGCGGAAATGAACTCAGCTCGTCGTCCTGATCAAGAATATATATAGTTTATGGGGTCGGAAATGAATATTTCTATGCGTTACAAACTTCTGGGCAAAATTAATATACACTTTTCAAGTGTATAATAAAAAAACGGAAAAACTTTCTTTGATAAATATAAACCCTTTTATTTAATCTAAAGGATTTCTAAAGCTTAATTGAACATAATTCTCCCTTTACTATCGAAATGTTAGACAAATAATAATTTAAATATTAGATAAGAAGCTGAATGATCTGACCATAAATCCATCCAAATCTTAATGCATTGTAGCTGTGCCAACTTCAGATAAATTGTACCCCAATTGAATGGTACGCATTATCAACAAAAACAGTGATGAGTATTAAATATAACTAATCACTAAAATATATAGGCATATATACCTTGAAACTCATTAATTTGCAATCAACAGGGAATAGTTAAGCGAGTTATAAGACCAGATATTTATTTATGTTCGAGCCTAGTTGAAGATTACTCGACAACCAATAGACTTGTTGTCTTGAAATTTGGTTTACATACCCTCCTAAATAATAGCTAAAATCTCTGATCCAAAATATTCAAAAATCTCCTGGGGCACTTTTCCCAGGCTTATTCGGCTAAGACGCTAGAATAAAGTAATCATATATCTTAGGCAACGGGAAGAGCCTTTGGGTTTCTTACTTTCTACTATGACTCAAAAATTTTTGCCAGTGTTGATGATATGAGAAAACTAAATGTTCTATTGCTCGTTTTATATTATTTATATTCAACCGTACAAGGTGTCACTCAATAACACACCCAGTGAATTCCATTTTTGTCCTAAGCCTGAAGAAGTGGATATACCGTAAAATATTGACTTTTAAGTAACCGGATTACCTTTATAACAAATTATAATTCGCTACAGAAGTTTGTAAGCACAGAAATATTCATTTCCGACCCCATAAACTATATATATTCTTGATCAGGACGACGAGCCGAGTTCATTTCCGGGTGTCCGCGTCCGCGTCGTTTCTACGCGAACTAGTCTCTCAGTTTTAAAGCTATCGAGAGATTTTGCACGAGTCTTCTTTTTACTGCACGCAACTAATATGTCGGAACCGGCCGGATCGGATGACTATATCATATAGCTGCCATAGGAACGAACGGTCTAAAACTAGTTCTAGTTAGAAAAATTTTTTGTTTTCCATCGTAGCGTCACTAATCTTGGTATATGTTAGTTTTATATGCTTCCACATAATTCTGGAAAATGTATTAAAATCGGATCACTATAGCATATAGCTGCCAAGGACCGAAAAACTTTTTGATTTCCTCGTAGCGTTTCCAATCGTATTATATATTTGTTTTATATGTTTCCACATTTTGAAAAATTTATCAAAATCGGAGACTATAGCATATAGCTGCCATATAACCGGTCGGTCAAAACGCTTCTAGTAGAAAAACTTTTTGTTTTCTATCTAGCGTCCCCAATCTTGTATATATTAGTTTTATATGCTTTTACATAATTTTGAAAAAATTATCAAAACGGATGACAGAACCGGAAATGGTTTTAATAAGAAAAGTTTTTTTGGTATCAAATTTTTATTATCAATGATTTAAAAATTTTAGATATCTGATATCTATATCCTATATATATTTACCGGTTAAATCAATAGGAATCCAAGTGTAAAACTTCGGAGATAGCTTGCCTTCCCGACCTGTTGTACGTCTGGCAAATTCTTTCTGAAACCCGACCGGTACCAAAGGCAAACAGAACCAAAATACACCCAACTCGAATCTTCAACGCAAAAGATGGCCAGTTTATAAATTAAAGAAAAAACCGAGAGTTGTTGTAGCGGCTTTTCATTGAATTTTGGTGCCCACCGCTGCTCTAGATAGATCAGAATGCATCGTAGTATTAGTACATTTTTGGAGTCTTTCTTTCGTCAAATCAAAAAGAAGTTCCTAAAACGGCCGCTACATCAGTGTGTACCACTTTACACAGTTCGTGTGGCGCCACATTTAAAAGTCGATTTTTGTTCCTATTTTTGGCATTTTATTTTTATGTGCTGTATTTTTACGATTTCCATTCATCTCATTATAAACAAAACACACTACTTACCCAAAATTTTCATAAAATTAATTAACTCCACTATTAAACATCAATAAAAATTAAATATCTTCTAAAATTACCATCATTTAGAATAATTTCATGAGGAAGCTGTAAAAATTTGTGTTAGCTAAAGCAAATTCATAATAATTTTTAGTATTTTCCGCACACACATTAAACATTACCTTGATGACCCAAAAGAGTTAACAACAACCTTTAACAAGCCTCATTAAACCCAAACAAGTCTTAGCTTTTCCGCACATTTTGCGCACATATGCCATAAGGAGATACTTGTAAACTAAAGCAAACACAATTACACTCACGCACTCAAATTTATTTACAGGTCATAAACTAGACATTCATTATCACACACACACACACACACTGAGAAATAGAGACAGAGAGTGTGAGAAAGGGGAGGGGAGCGGGAGTGGGGAAAAGTTTGCCAGTTTGCATACCTCAGAGGCATTAATTATTTATGAAGAGACAGACAAACTGAGAGAGAAAGCGGCTGGTAATAAAATTACAGGCAAATGCCATAAACAGGAGAGGTTTTGAAATTCAAGGCATTAAATTGGCAAACGGCAAAACTGGCCAAAAGTAATTAAAGGCCATAATAAAGTGGGAACAAGTGGAGCGACACCACGTGTCAGTTGTCAACGCAGCCAGGCCACAAAACGTAGCCCAAATGCTGACCAAGACAAACCGTTTAATGCCACGCCCAGATGCTTCAGACTTGAGACTTGGCTTTGTAGGTTTTATGTCTTGCGGTAAGCAATAGAAAGTTACACACACACACACACATACAACTATCTTTCTTTCTATTGAAGACAGTTGTTGAAATTGCAGAGTCTTCTCTCATTAACCATTTATGCGTGTGCGTGTGCGTGTGTGTGTGTATATATATTGAGCCAATATTTGTTTAATTCAATAAGCAGCTTAGCCATGCAACATTTCTCTTAAATTTTCATACAACATAAAATGGTTTTAATGACTTTTCAGCACACCAAAATCCATGGTGGCTGCCGTATGTGTGTGCGTGTGTGTGTGTGTTTTAGTGTCATTAGTTGAATATTCATTAACAAACACGCATAAATGACTATACACTTCTCCCTCGAAATGCATTTAAGCGCATTTTGTTTATCGCATCGATTTTAAATCAATAATTCAACATTTTCTGTAAATCTGTTTGATTTGACTAATTTTGTGGAAATTGATTGCAATTTTGATATCTACATATATTTGTCTTTAGTTCATTTCTATATACACGTAAGTATATCAATTAATTGAAATTCACTTGAGTGTGTGCTTAAGATGTTTATCAAACAAATTAATTGCCAGAGATTTTGCTGTATTTTATAATGGAAATGAATATAGTGATTAATATTAGGAAGCGCTTAAAAGTAGGCAATAGTTTGCCTTAATTAAAATCGAATATTCAAACATGGAACCTATTTATTAATATATTCTAAAAAAAAAACCAACCCCCAAAAATTAAACATATATTCAACTAATTCTAAGGAATCGTCCCGCCGTACATCGTTTTTCGATCAGATGAACAATATTAGAGCTATACGTAAAATAAAATAAAAACCAACGACAACAACAACACCGCAGCAATTGGTAGAACTTACGAGAAAGAGAGAGCGAGAAGGCAATAGCTAACTGGTAATTTCCCAATTGGACCTTGCTTGACGGCAGGATCTAATGGGACTGCGCCGCTCTCAGTTTCCCCCCGCCTTCTTTCCCATAGATATTTGTGTAAGTAGGCAAAGACCAAGTATGAGAGGAGCAATGCAATTGAGATGACCTGCGGTCAGAAATCACGCGTGATTCCCGCGTGACTAATATAGATACGTTTATGTTAATAGGAAAATATATACAAATTTTATTATTTTACGAGTTATGTACTAGGGTAATTCTACTCATCATTACTTATTGAGCCCCAAACATCGTTTTCCAACCAGAAAAACGATAGTCGAAAAGAGTTGCCACCCCAGATTTTGAAAAAACCTCACACTTTAAAGTTATCAGTTACGTACAAACAGGTACAGAGTATATTACAGTCGGGCTTGACCGACCTTCTTACTTGTTTTTGTTGAAAATTTAATTAATTCTGTTGTATTTCACCTGTACAGACATAACTAAAGGTCGAATAAAATTAGAATGTATAAAGAATATTTGGGGACATTGTATATCTTTCATTTGAAGGATAGAAAACGTAATTCCGTTTATTAGTTCAGACGTTATGACAACTTATGTGAACCTATCTGTTCAAAAATACCTAAAAATATAT